>VXCM01003281.1:52378-79394 GCA_014773175.1 Lucifuga dentata
GGGCGGACTGACTGTCAGACTGATCTAACCTCCCCCAACACACACACACACACACACTCTCACTCACTCACACTGCATGCCCTCAGAAGACAAAATACCATAGTCTAAATTATCTGTAATTATACACAGTCACACATCTATGCTGTAGATTGCTGGCTATACATGTCACTCCATATCTGTTTCTTTGTGGGCACTANTCACACATCTATGCTGTAGATTGCTGGCTATACATGTCACTCCATATCTGTTTCTTTGTGGGCACTAGTTTCTTTGCTGTATGTATCCATATTCATAAGCAGTTTCTCATTCATTATTCCCATTTAGTACACGTGTACAGGGGTGTTCATCACAATATGGGGAACCTGGGCAAATGTAGGCAAGGGGCCTAAGGAGAAAAATGGTGCGATTTGCAATCTTTGATTTAAAGGTTAACAAAAGGGTGCCGTCATCACAAAAATTCAAAATTAGATTAGACCCTGCTGTACCATCAAATTGATTAAGAAGACTTTTAATGGAGGGAATAACATGTAGCCTACTAAATTTAAGGTATTCATGTTTTGTGATTTTGTTAAAAGGACCACACCGGTGGTTTTGCATACAACCTGCATACATGTTATGTTACTGCCAACCACTTCCCAAAACAAACGGCTGCAGTGGTACATATTAGAATTGTTTTTCTTGCTTCCAGACTGCTGCCATTGGTTTCAATTTATTCCAGTATGCCTTTTAAAATCAACTTGTAGAGACTAGAATCATGTTTGAGATAAGTAATTCATCGCAGCGAACAAGACGTCTATTAAATTTTTTGTTGAACTAACTTTATTTAACCAGTCCAACATGAAGCTGCACGGAAGAAAATGTATGTCTCTGCCAGGGAATGTAGTCCCAAGAGAAGATGTCTTTTACCAAGAAATTAAAAACGGCTGTCCCTTCCACAGTCAGATGTGTAGGCAAAATATTGGACTTTAAGGTGGTATTGCCTTAACATTTGATTTCACAATTACGACATTTGGCAAAATAACCGGAAACCTAAAATATGGTTTTATGTTTTGGGAAATGATTGTCAGTAACATAATGTGTGTGTGGGTAGTATTTATTTGGCTTAAACATGTAAAATCACTGGTATGGTCCTTTAAAGGTTAGCTTACGTCACAACAGGAATACAGGCCTTTTCTGAATATATTTTGTGAATGATTATTGGTGGGTAAAACTTAGAAACACAGGTAAAAACGTGATTTTTACATTTATTTTAATATTATATTGTATGCAAGTTATTAGGGCTTGTTAGTACAGTCAGCGTCTGCAAACTGTGTCAAGAGTTGAGCTGATGATGTCATCTCCACTTTTGGAGTTGGTCCTTTAATAAGTTATGAAGTGGAATGGATAATGACTCATTTGGAGCAATCGCATTTAGAAATGAAGATATATTTCAAAACACATGAATTTAACCATTACTAATTTGCCTCATACATGCGTAGATTTGCTTAGCAGATTATTAATTAGAAATGCATTAGCACAGGGAATAGATACGTCAAAAACTGACTGTTTTGTACCATATGAACACACGGTATGTACGTTAAAATTGTGTCTTTGAAACTGGACATAAGTTGAAACCAGGTAAAATGCTTTATGAGCAGAGAACTAAAGGATTTACTGATACATAATGCATCTTTTCAGGTGCTTGTAATGTGGTCTTGTTTGATCTGTACTGATGATGTGATCGATTAGGCTTTCCATTCAGCTTCCAGATTCTCTAACATTGACCTCCTGCACTATCTTAAGTAGAATTAAGAGGAAAAGCAGAGAGTATTTGCTTTAGTGTTGTTCGTATAAACTGTGCTTGCCTAGTTGCCATGGTGATGTTTCTAGACTTGATGATTTCAAAGCAGGATTTCATGTGAGGAGAGAGGAAATGATGTGGTAAGAATACAGATGAAAGGCAACAGAGCCAAAAACCGATGATGTCACCTTTTTTTTCCTCAGCGTTGGGAATTGACCTTACACAGGTACAATTTGATGCAATCATCCAGCTGTTCTTAGGCTGCATCCTGCAAAGCCATAGTTGAGCCAGTAAATGTGTCAGCAAGAACACGTCTCGCATTTAAGCTGATCAAGTAAGCAAATACTAAACCAATGTTTCTGCTAATCATTGTCCACTCTGCGTCTTCACTTACAAGGTTTAACACATTTCACGACTCCAGTATATCACATCCTTTCAATTGATTTTATTCGCACCAAGCTGATACCTAGTGTGTGTCCATGACTGGCGTCTCGCTGTATGTTTGCAGACACCGAGTTTCCATGGAGGCAAGTCGTCCGTCCCTCAGCCTCAAGCGAAGATATGAAGAGGTGGACAACGGCTCTCCATTCTCGACACTTAAGGATTCCGACGATGACATCTCCAGCAGTGACAGCGCTGACAGCTGTGACAGCCTCAACCCCCCTTCCAGCACTTCATTTACCCGTAAGACTCAAAGTCAAACAACAGACACATAAATGATAAAATGGTATACTAAAGAGGCTGCTCAAATGAAAATCAACAGTTAAAGGGCATAGCCAGTGACAGAGTTAATTACTCATCTAATCCACTGCAATCCCAAATCTCTGCCTCTGTCTCTTTTGCCCATATCAGCAACCTCCATCCTCAGACAGCACAAACTGTCACCGGGCGGTAAGCGGGTACGTTTCGATGTGGTGACGGTGTATTACTTCCCCCGGAGGCAGGGCTNCCGGGCGGTAAGCGGGTACGTTTCGATGTGGTGACGGTGTATTACTTCCCCCGGAGGCAGGGCTTCACCAGTGTGCCCAGCCAAGGAGGCAGCTCCCTGGGCATGGCCCGTCACCACTCCTCCATCAGACACTACACGCTGGGTGAGTTTGCCCGTGAACAGGAAACCAGCCACCGGCTCACTCTGCGCCAGCACTTACTCCAGGAGAAGCTCAATGCCCGAAAGATGAAGGTTAGTTCACATGTTTCACCAAAGAGTGCGAAATTGATCAGCAGTAATGATCAGGAATATTACACAATGGCCATGGCAAATACTTGTTTCTGATTGGGTTGCAGTGTTAAAATGTTGTGGGGTTGCAGCTCAAATGTAGCTCAGATCTACAGTTTAACCACAAATTTAAATTGGTGCTAGTACTAGTTAATTCATTTTTGAACTTGTCCACCACTGTTTGCATATGATAGCTTGCAAACAAGTATACGGCTAAGACTATACCATATCATGTGTCCTCAGTTCGATTCCAGTTCTGGACTTTTTTTGCATGTCATTCCCATTTTTCCTGTCTCCTTCCAACCAACCACCAATCAGTGTGCAGAACTGAAGGGTTAAGGTTTGGCAAATTTTTTCACAGCATTAATTGGAAATTGAACCTGCAACATTGCTATCAAAAACCAAAAGTTCATGCTGATCTGTTGCCCCAAATTTAACACCTTTTATTTTCCAAAATGCTGCTTTAGCCTAATAAGTTTTATGTCCAATTTCACATGTTTTGTGTGATATACAAATTAGGATGCATCATTTTTGGTAACTATAAATACTATATTTGATGCAACTAAAAATGAGGTCAAATGTCTGGACAAACCTGGACAGTGGTCTCACTTGAATCAAAGAGTGTTCTAGCATGTTTAACTACAGAAAAAGCTGTAGTATCAGATATTAGAAAAGGATAATTATCAAGAACTTATAATAAGAAATCCACTTCCTAAGTATCTACAGCTACAGCGACGCTTCCTGTCTTCTACAGCTGACAAGGAATGGCACAGTGGAGTGTGCTCAGGCAGACCTGCTGACGCTGGAGGACGTGTCAGACGAGGACCTAGATGTGGATGGGGTGGAGGTAGACGACTGTTTCTTCCTTCAGCCTCTGCCCACTAAGCGGCGTCGAGCCCTCCTGCGAGCCTCTGGCATCGCCCGAATAGATGCCCGGGAGAAAACGGAGCTCCGAGCCATCCGCCTCTCACGAGAGGAATGTGGCTGCGACTGCCGCTTGTACTGTGACCCTCGACACTGTGGCTGCAGCCAGGCTGGCATTAAATGCCAGGTAAGGTTTGTTGGCTTGTGGGTGTTTGTGTGTTTTCCTTATCCAGACCCTCTGCAGCATGGATCATACAGCATGAAAAAATTCTAAGTTAGAATAAATAAAAGCAAAAGCATTAAAATATTCTGTGTGCATTTAATAAGACCAAGTGTTTCATTTCATGCACACACACGTGACACATCCTGTATTTGTTTAGCTGACATGATATATCCTTGATCTCCTTTTCTCAGCATATAGTTTGTCATTCGTCTTTCCTCTTTCAGTCACGTAACAGAATATAAACTGCAACCGTTTATATACATACCACACACGTACACACACACATATAAATACCTGTATATTTCATTATAATTTCCCCATAGAAATAACAATAAAGCAGAAATCCTTACCTCCACATGTGTTGTTTTCTCAGGTGGATCGGATGTCGTTCCCATGTGGCTGCTCTCGGGATGGCTGCGGCAACGTAGCAGGCCGCATCGAGTTCAACCCATTACGTGTCCGAACTCACTACCTGCACACCATCATGAAATTGGACCTGGAGAAGAGGAGGCTGCTGGGACAAGGGACTGGGGAACAGTATGCTGAATCTGACCCACTTTCTTCCCCTTCTTCCACTTGCCCTCCTTCTCCAGACCTCTCCTCGGTCGGTGGCCTGGACTCTGAGCTAGAGGAGAATGAGGTACAGACAGAGGTTGAGATTCAGGATCTCCTGGAGGAGCAGGACATTCTGGAGCGAGAGAATGAGACGGCTGTCCTGCATCTTCAGAGTGCAGAGGAGCAGGAGAGGAGGGAACGGGAGGAGGCGGAAGGGGAAGCATTGCAGCAGGAGCTGGGTGCTGGAGGTCTGGCAGAACAGCCTCTGTGCCTCCTCCCAGGTGCCTTGGGAGGGGAGCTACCTGAGCCAGGGGTGGAGGGAGAAGAGCAGGTTCTCCTGCAGGGGCCATTCCCTACAGGGGCCACGGTGCTGTGTATCACCGACAACCAGGAGGAGGCTCCCTCTGATCTCCTAAAAGACTCCACTTCTCTGCTGTACTACCAGCTCAGCCCTATAGAGACCGGAGCCTTTGAGTCTTTGCCCGGAATGGAGGAGGCTGACCAGGAGGAATGCACGATGAAAGAACAAGTTGTAGGAGTAGATGAGTGTGTGGAGAGAAAACAAGAAGGAGGAGAGGAGTCTAAGGATGACGAGCATGAAGACACCACCTGTAGGCAAAGTTTGGGCACATCTTTGACCAGTGTGATTCTGCGCTCTGTGGAATGTGTGGAAGAGAAGCCTTCGAGACTCCAGCAGAGCCTCCCTGTAGAGCTGAGCCAAGGGGAGGCCTGCATGGCCATCAAGAGAGAAACAGCTCAACTGCCTGCTGAAGTTTAGCACTAGCTTCTCTGCAGATGTTTTGCACAATAACTTCATCTAAGATGAATACATTTCACATTTATTATTACCGCTATCATTCAAGAATGATTACAGGTTGCAGTCTCTCGCCGTGACTGTCATTGATTCATGTGGAGAATGAGCTGGTGTTTTACAACACGTGAGGGAGGGGGGATTCTGAAAGCACATACAGATCTCTCTCCCCTGAAACAATACGGATGCAGTTACAAGAAAACATAATTGTGTTGGGGGCGACAAATGCGGCCTTAATGGGAAAAGCACTTGTGTGTAGGAGTCATTTGTTGATGAAAAAATACAGCAAGTACGGCTTTGTTAATTACCAGTGGAGCAATTAGAAACACGATGTACAAATGCTGACATCAGCCTCTTGTTTGATGATGTATAAAGCTATCAACACTAAGCCTGTGGTGTGTGTGAGAAGCTAGTGTAGTTAGCGACTTACTGGCTCCCTTTTCAGTGCAGTAAAACTGTGCTGTAGTCTTTTAAGCCAAATTAAGGCCTCTGATAGTTCCCCCACTGAGAATAGACCTAATAATCCTGGAAATACTTGTTTTTGTGTACTGTATATGCATTTGCAATGGGTGAGTCAGAGCCAAGGTTGATGCTTTTTGATGTATATGCACATTGTGAACACGTTTCGGGCAGCGATTGTGTGTGACTGCTGCACTGACATATGAAGTTAAACCAACTGAGAGCAGCAGCTGCTGACCTTGGCTTGCTCATGCAAATGCTTTTATTTGTCAAAAAAAAAAACAAAACCTAGTTTATTTGTAATAGTTGCAATGCTTATGATATTATATTTCTTTAAGTAATGTGCTTTTTGTGGATTAGATGCTGTTGGATTTGAGCAAGCTTGAAGTCCTTACAGTCTTTGTTTTAGAAGTGGAAAAGAAATGTTATTTCTTTCATGCTGGTAGACTGTAACGCCATGTGGTTATTCATTCGCTGGAGGAAATGACAGAAAAGATCTTCACCTCTTTTAATGAATTGTGCTGTAAGCAAGAGATGATTCTGTTTAAGTCGAATTTCATATGAAGAAAAGAGCATTTAAAGAGTCAAAGGAAAACTATGGTGATGTTGCTAATTTATGGAACAGAATGACAACAACCTGAATTGGTATATTTTATCTTCAAACAATGTGTGTGAGAGAATGGGTATAGGTGTGTGTGTGTGTGTCTACTCCACATGTGTTTATGTGAGAGATATTTGTATGCATTTGTGCGTGCATGTACATGTATTTGGGAAGGAGGATGGATATTTTACTCCTGAATGGGGCTGTTGTTACAGATTTACAGTCTACCTTTTCCCCCCTCTACCATCAGGAGAAACTTGATTTTATAAAGATGTTTCTCGATAACTGAGATAAGAAGTGAAGTATTGGAGCTCCTTCTGTAGGAATGCAATAGCTGTTGCACTGCAAATCATTAATCTTGGTGATCATGGAATGATTCGTCATTGAGTATGTAAACGCAATCCTATAACATTTCTTGTCTTTAAATGTCTTTTTATACTATGTCTGATTAATACTGATCTGCGTAAGTGTGCTGTGCCGACTCTTCTTACACAAATCCGTCCTTGTTGTGTTGCCTAAAATTACAGCTGTTGCTTTTTGTAAAAGCCTGCCTAACACAGGATGTGCTGCTGTGTATGAGAAGTCTGATGTATTTCTTTGCCTTTTTATTGTCTTAATACTAAAAACTTGCTCACAAGTTGCACCAAAGCAGTGGTTTCAAGCCTAATTAAATGATGCATTTATCCACCACATGTAACAAAGCAGTCTCTTGTTGTGATCGTGAGGCTGTGGATTTATTGTGGGTCTCTGTTTGCTTGATTCACCTTGACAGAAGTACCAAGCTAATTACAAGCTGCCTATTTTTAAGCTTTTGTCATCGGCTTTTTATTAATATACTTAGGTTTGAGACCACTGCACCAAATTAACTCCAATACACTATGTGATTGTGTGTGTCACTGTGCGAAAGATTGTGTGATTGTTTTAAAGACTGATACATTTAGACTTCATATAAAAGCTGTGAGAAACTCTCTCATGCTAACTGTTGCCTAAAGTGGACAAAAAGGTTTTTTGTTTTTTTATACAAAAATGAAAATAAAATACTCATAAAAAGGACAAAAGTGTGTGCGCTATGTTTATGTCTGAAAGTGCCTAATTTTTTATTAAATTGTGTTATCACTTGACTTTAAGGTTAGAGGTTATGATTATGACGTTGACAGCCTTTTGCTATGACCTTGATTTGGCAGGATTAATTACACAGAGGTAGCCATTGTGTTCGCCAGTGAGTAGATGAAATAAATTAATTTGACTAATTTATGTTAATTTTCCTCAATGGTAAAAAAATAACTGAAGATGCTTTGAAAATGACTTCAGTGTAAATGTATGTAAATCTATTCCACAATACTATATTTGTGGATGTTGATTTTACGGATATGTGGAGAGAGGTTTATATTTCAAAATACAAATGCATTTATGATATTTTGTCACTAATTTAAGTATTGTCATGAACGCATACAATATTTGACAGTTTGCTTTCCCATTCATCATTATAGTGATTCGCTGCAAACTTTGACTATAGCATTCTCTTCAGAATGTGTGAATTAGGTAGATTTATATGCAGAGAAAATGAAACCTTTGTTGCACCCAGATTGAGTGCTGTGTTATTATTTACCACTAGATGGCAGTATACACCAATTCAATTCATAATAATTCCAAACAGCCTGGGTAATATAGTGTACATTCATTCTCACTCTGTTGTTCAATTCTATTACTTTCTTTTTTTTAAACTTTCTTTTTGATTATTGCTGTGTTATTTTTCCTTCTTTGCAGACAGAACTTGCCCACGAAGGCAGCAGATCAAAGATTGCGTTGTCAATTTCTCCAATGCTCCAAGAATTCGACATCATGGACCACTGGAGAAAATGACAACTAACAAAGCTGGTAGCATTATCCTTTCTTTATGTACTTATCTGATGCACACTGGGCAAAAGGAGTACTGTGTCTTTCCAGGCTCAGTTTCCACTCTCTATCTCGTTCTGGTTGTCCAGCAGGCGACCTAAGCCCACAGAATGATCCGTGTCAATAAATAAGCCGAGAATCTTTACAGTATCACAGCTGCACAAACAGATCATCTTTTATCTCATAACTTACAGGGGGCCTCTTGCTTCTCACTGCTACAACAACTGATTGTAGAAGCCAAAATATTTTCTCTCTTCTCTCCTCAATAGCAGGAAGTGGCTAGCTGGGTAAAGTGACACAGTGTCTCCCCTCTATTCCCCACGCACCTAAACCAGCAGTGGCTTCCTATGAGCAGCCTTTTGCCAGAGAACCCACAAAGCCCTGAGATCTCTGTTCAGGGATCAGGATGCAGACTCACTCCTTTGACATTTACTTCCCTTCAACCAGCGTTGCAAAACAAATAGTGATACCCGTGTACAAATAACAGTCACATCAGAGAATGTGTTAGTTTTTTTAATGCCTTGCTATAAAAATGTGTGGTTGTACTTCTTTATTTTTCATAGTTTTGTGTCTCTTCACTTGAAATTGGTCTGATTAAAAATTTCAACCTCTTTTGTGACTATTCACACGCACATACACACATACACACAAATATGCAGATACACATGCTCTGGAACCTCTCAAACAATTGTGGCAGCAGTCCCACATCTCTGAGAGCTCTGCATCATCTGTTTAACCCTTCCGGCTGTTCTCGCTATTGTTTAGCCTACCAATAGCCGGAAGAGCTTGCCCAGGCCTGATAGTGTCAGACATGATGATGGAGCCCATCATGAGCCTGTGGAAAGATTTTAAGAATCATTAAAAAAGCATCATAATCAGAAGAACGTCTAGAGGCCTTGCTATTACACCCATAACCAATAATCTTGGTACTGACAGATTTGTAAAATCACCAGCTTTATCCTGGGCTTTCATCTTGCTGTTGTCACTGGGCAGAGCTATGGAGAGTGACTGGGCATTTGGAGTGATGTAAGTGAAGTCTAAACGGAAAGTTATCCCCCCCGCTCCTCTCCAGTCTACCAGTCTGGAGGTGCTGCCCCAGCATCTGGAAAGAATGCTCTACTCTCTGTGACGCCAGTGCTTTGCCATCATTAGGGCTTAACTGAGCCCCTTTAAATGGCACTATTCATGAAACTGCTTTACAGTATTTTCACCAGGCTGCCCTGATCTTCACATTGTGGCTGAACTGACGAGGGAAATCCAGCACAAAGCTTCCAGCACAAAGTTCATTCTGTGTGCTCAGAGAGGACTCAAGTATCCTACAGTCAGAGCAGGAAACAATATGGTTAGTAAAGATGAACACAAAACTATACATGCTGAGACTTCTTTCTTTGAAATGTACTCAAAAAAGAGCTCCCTTTACACGGTTTCTATACATCTGGTGCTTACAATGAAAGAACTGGAGAGGGTACCCATCCTTTCCTGGGGCACCAGTAGCAAAAAGAAGTTTTGCTTGGAGTTTCTTGTCATCCACTGGCTCTTGTGTGAATTCTTGTACATATTTATGCCAATAGGTACAATAAACGTACTGTATACATAGAAGACAAGATGTCTAAATCAGCAGATAACTCCAAATATCTGGATCATTATGTTCATGTTATACTAAGTTTTAAGGCAAATACAGATAATAATAATAATGCTATACAGTAAGTTATAGATGTTTTATCATTTGCCATTCAAGTTTAACTGAATCAGCTTTTAAAAGTTACAGTATGTATTTTAATGTAGAGCCTTTTGTAAATCCAAGTATTTCAAAGCGATGAACACACGAGGCCAACTCCAAAAAGAATACTTCCAGCTTGAGCTGATGCCATCAGGAATAAAATGCACAGGGGGCCCATAAAAGCAAAGTGCCACCCAGGGCCTCAAAAGGCTAAATGGATGAATGGATGGAACCCTGAATGGATGCACATATGTGTGTGTAAGTTGTAAGAATGGTTTAAGTAACGGCTGTGTTATTAGAGGATATCCTGTGCTAACGATGAGAATTACATTTCATTACCAAACCATATTAGTGTTTCTTTTAGTGTTTCCACATTTCTGTCCCCACAACACAAGAGTTGTTAACATCACTAGAATTTTGTTCGTTGTATGATTGATTATTGTGATTTATCTACAGCAGCTGACATTTAAAGAGCTGCAGCAATGAATGTAATCCCAGTCTTACAGCTTTTTAATGTGCATAGACACACCGAAGCCAAAACTAGAAGATTTCAATTATGTCATCCACCTCCGAGTATGAGATGGCACTGCCAGAACAAGCTAAAAGGAAACTAAATGACACAAAGCATGGCAGAATAGCCAAGGTACTCCCAGTAGAACCAGAAAAACAGCTGTGTGTCCACAGCTGTGTGAAATATGATGTGTCTTGCTTTTCCTGCTGGTCCCTGAGGACATGTCCATCATCCCCACATTCAAGTTCCTTAACAACATGCAATATGGAAGTAGAGAGAGAGAGAGAGAAAAAAAGCAGCATGTAGTTTTGTGATTTTTTTTTTAAGGCTGCATGTTCATGTTTCCTTTTACTCCTGTAATAAAAACCATCCCATTAGCTAAGCAGCTGGCCATATGCCCAGCTCTCCATGGGGTGGAAGTTAAGTATATGCTTACATAGTCCCAACAAGCAGCAGATAACCTCATCTGAATATTTTCTATCTTACCCTAAGACAGAAAAGGAGTGACTTCATTTCAGAGGTATCTGGGGAAAGTGGAATCTGCATTTTTCTCCATGTCTAGCCCGACCCTTTTAGCTTTGATGATGCCTTTGATTTACGTTAACAAAAGAATTTTTGGCGTTGCGGTTAATTGTCTTTTTGTTTTTCTTTTACATCTCAAATGTATTGGATGACGTTAACATGAGCAAAGATGGCACAGCTCAGCAGTGATGCTGATGAATAAACTGTGATATCATCTCTTAGTGTGGTAACATTATGTCAATAAAATAATATTATTGTAATATTAAATTACAGCGGTGCACCTTTTACAATATTTTTTACTCTTGGCTTCACTTTCAGCCTTTCATATTCTTAGTTGTCAAACCAGTACTAACTCACTACATCATGTTCCATGCATTGCATAGTATCAGCACCGATGGAAACAATTTCCTCTGTTTTTTATTCTTCCTTTTGGGATCTTTGAGTGGAAACTGTAAAATATGGAGGGAGTTATCTAGACTTCCGTTAATGCTTTAATCCCTCTTTTCTGCTTTGGCAAACCTCCAGGATGAAATAACTGTGGGAAGAATTGCTGCACAGAATTACAGCTGAAGCATCTTCATGTAAGAATGATAGTAGACGACTGTTTCCGACAATAGCTGATTCATCTGGAAGGCCTCAGTGTGAGTGTGTGGAACATGCAGGATGTGGAAAGGAAGCTTACATGGGGAAAAATGTGGCTTTGGAGGTGAAAGTCACACCAGCAATATACATCTTGTTACAGGCCAGATGTGTTGTCAGATTCTTCCTACAGTTATTTCTGTCCTCTGCTTTCAGTTACACTCAAAACCTGTTAGCACACAAAAGTGGCAGTGCTTGTAGCTGAAATGCTAAAATTGCTTCGGCCTGCACAGCATGCAGTTAGCTGGCTGAAATGCAATCTTTCACACACCAGCCTCCAGTAACAAGTTCTATAGTTCAAAGCAACTAGACTTGTTGCCCTGAAGTACCAGTACGAGATATGCAAAGATCTGGTTCGGTTGATCTAAAATAGCGTATGTATTGATAGTATGGGTAATTATGATCATAAACATACACCTCTTTGCTGTCATTTCCAAAACCACTACTTCATATCTTTCAAAATAACACTGAAAGCGGAAACTAAGCATAATATGAAGTGGAAAAACAATGTGTTTGGGTAATGGTTCAACACTTCTGTGTTGTCTTTGTCTTATTCTGTGTTTCCTAATGGCTGTTCTACGTTCCTGTTGTACTGCTGCTTCATGAGTTTGATGGTGCTGTTAGAACAAACTCATATGATCAACAGTAAGTTTATGGAGGTCAGACTTTGTGTTGTAAATTGGTGAGAATAAGAGTGATATGTGTTTTTGCAAATCTGGGAGAGGAAGTAGAATCACTTCCTGTGCATATTTCTTATTCCCTAATGGACAGTTAAGTGAATCATGTAAAAGTCCTGACTTGGCAAAGGTCTGACCCCCCATCAAGGCAGGCAAGTCACCCTCCCCCCCCTCCCCTCCCCACCCGGGCCTAATTAATACCATATTCTTACAGTCCTTTTTGTCTCACTGGTATAAAACTAGCAGTGAACGTCATTCCCAGCAGGGGCCAGGCTGTACTGAGAGTTATAAAAGTTCACTTTTCAGTAGCGACCTCATGCGTCGATTGTTGTACTAAAATGACCTCATTTCCTGTTACAAAGGGTTCATTTGTCTACCTGTGAAAACAATGCTGCGCCCTGTCGTCTCTGTGGGTAACACTTTCCATAGACTGTGTGCTGGGTTACAGCTGTTTTTTCCTCTCATCACGCTTAATGTCATGGAACACGTATGCAGCAGCAGGCACTATATGTGTCTGTGTGTGTGTATGTGTGTGCATGCTTTTTTGGCGAAGGGTTGTTGAGGGATGGTAGGCATCTTCCTTTTGTGAAATAACCTGAAAGAGTGGAGTCTGTTTGATTTGACGTTAATAAGAAATTGGTTACCTTTTAGAACACTTGTATTTTAACTAAATGCTTCTTATTCTATGTAAAACAAAAGTGATCAGACAGACAGTGATCTGCCAACTAAAGGCAGAGACCCAACAAAGGCAAAAAAAAAAAAAGTCTGGGTATGACTAAATGGTGTGTGACTTTGCTAAATTTAATTTTTAGTGTCCTTTGGTTGGTATCTTACCGGTGCCCGTGTGTGCTGGGAATCTGGACCCGGTCTCAGATTACTGCTGGGAAAACAGGCATAACGTGAGGCCAACAGGTGATGGGTTTGATGGAGGGGGCTGTCATAACACTCCAGCTCTCCATCTCCTGGAGAACTACTGCTGAAAATTAATTACAGTTTAGGGATGACTTCAAAGATTATTTATAGCCTCTCTCTGGGGCTTTCAAGGAAAGGGGATCCCCTTGGAGAAAATGGAAGAATCCAGGCTCCTTTCTAAGAATATTAAGCTTGTCTGGATATTTAACAACAACAGCCCTTCGACTTCTGGAATAAGTAAAGTAATGTGAGGTCATTCATACTTTGGATCTCTTGGGCTCTGTTCTGCATCTGTGAGTTGATGTCAAGCTATGAGTGTTAGCAGTCAGTAATAGATAATACAGTATAACAGTTCAACCATAAACAAGAGCTTAAATTTTGACTGGGCTAGTTTCTATTGCTGTCTTTATGGAAATCTCAAATGTAAAGAATATATTTTCTTCCTAAAGGTACCAGAACACTGAAAACCTGTTTCTCTGTTCTATATTTTGTAATGACTGTCCACACATTGTGCTTAAAACAGAGATGTAGCTGGTCTATGTCTGGTTTGCAGGATTAACAAGATATCAGCATTGGCATGCAGGGCCACCTGAGCTGTATAAACTGGTAAAGAGGGAGATTATCCAGCAGCAAGAGGGCAGAGTAAGAAGGTCACAACACTGTTGAATGTCAATTTGATCTCCTTCTTCTTCCTTTAATGACCAGACACTCCCAGCTGCTTCCACAGAAAATGTTATGGTTCAGCACTTCCTTCCATGAGATGTGATGGCTTTCCCAGCAGGCCTCAGGGGGAATCACATTGAAATCTGGTTACCGGCGGTCTTATTTGTCTGGGTTTTAAGAGATAACTGAGACTGACAGGGGTGTTCCTGAAAAACATCAGAGTCTGCTGTGATTTTGGTGCAGATTCACTTGGCTCCACGTCAGACAGCAGATGATGAAATATTTCAATAGAAACTCAAAACGCTCTCCCTGAGATTAAGCTCCAGGGGAGAGGTGGATGAGGAATCCAAAGTGCCATAAATTCTTGGAGGAGTAATGTGAACTGGAGAGGCGTTGGATGCTTAATGATTAGGATATGGCCTGAGCCACCTCGTTTCACTACCTACTTTCCCCACAAGCCACTGCTTTTTTTTTTTTTTTTTTTTTTTAGGATGGTACTTATTTCCTTTGGGTTTGAGCTTTAAAAACTCATTGTTTTTGTAGGCGTGGGTTTTTGAGGACTTAAAATGGATGCAATTAGCGTCCCATTCCTGAAACAAAATTATCTTTGCCTGTATTTAGTGTTGCAGGACATGAATTTTTAGGAGGTGGGAACAGACTTCTCAGGGGT
Source organism: Lucifuga dentata (assembly GCA_014773175.1). Classification (NCBI taxonomy): domain Eukaryota; kingdom Metazoa; phylum Chordata; class Actinopteri; order Ophidiiformes; family Bythitidae; genus Lucifuga; species Lucifuga dentata. The sequence goes on from VXCM01003281.1 coordinate 67,098, forward strand.
GTTTTGGCTAAGGGAGAGGATACACTCCTATTTTATACTCAAGCTATTTTCTTAGTCAACAGCATGGCTCACATCCCAGTGAGTAATGGGTAATTCCCATATTTTGTGTTCTTAGAGAGACTTTTCCCACTGCTCCACCATTAATGTGCAAGTCTTGACAGAGTTCATGCACACACGCACATGCACACGTGTCCTTAAGAGTGTCACCAGATTAGAAGGTTCTGCAGTTACTCTCAAACATCAGACTCTGACCCTGGAGGTCTTTCTTTTCATTCTGGCCCCTTCATTAGGCTCCTACAGAGTGTGTCCACTCACCCAGGGAGGGGAGGTCATCTTTCTAATCACAGTCTCCTCTCCTGAACGAACCCCCTCACCAGCAGCTGGCAGGTGAATCAACGCACTCTTTGTCAAATCACCTGAAGGACTTTTTTTCTCTCCCCCTAAGCCTTTCTTTCAGCTGATTAGGGGTTTGAGAATGGAAAACACGATGAGTCAGAGAGGAACCTTTGTTGGGTTTGGACTCACAGCTGCTCCTCATTCATTACCTAAATGTTTTCTTTCACTCTTTGTCATCATGGAGACTCTTGTAAAGAGTGTTCTGATATGTATTACCATAATCTTTACTTATGTATTCATATTCAGGTCTGATCCTGATGTCTTCCAGTTTCTCTCTGCCTGTCTACTTCTAAAGTGACATCCTACGCATGGAACAAAAATCTGGGAAAGATAGGAAAATTATGACTGGATTTATATAAAGAGAACAAATGTTATGGAAAAATATCTGAGCTTTAGAGGGAGCGGGAGCAGAAAAAGGAAGAATGATGGGAGGAGGATTGAGACAGACATAAAGGTGATATACAATATGAATTTAGAAGGTTTAGGAACCCTGAACTCCTGGCTTTAAATCACTGTTGGTGCAGGGTGTGTCCAGTTAGAGCCTCATGCTGTGTTAATGAAGGTGCCCAGTGCCTGAGCCCAGCGTGGGTGCTATTGCATGCTGAGGACACTGCGGGAACCTTGAGAAGCAGATGAGGAAGTCTGCTGGATTTGGGTAGAGAATGTTTCTTTAGCAAAAGTGCTGAGGAGAATGTTCCACTCGTCTTAAAGAAACTTCCCATGAAGTCATAAGCGCAAAGGTGTATATGGGTGAGTCATCAAACAATATAAATAAGCATTCTCCTTTTTCATGCCTCTAATAAAGGATGCATAAAAAAGTGGCCTGCGAGTCAGTAGGGACTAAATAAAGATGTTAGCGACATGTGTCTGTGATCTGACTCCTCACAGACGTGTTACTTGATTACTGGGCTGAACACACCCTGATGATCTGCTTGTGTTGAAACCACAGTCAGGGTGTTTCGGACATCCTCTTCATATCACACTCTGAATTTCATTGTGCAGTGTTATATTTTCCAATGATGTAACACATAAACTGGAGGGTCAAGGGTAAAAGCCAATGAGGATCCATGTGTAAATGAGCTGCTTCATATTTAGGAGCCAAGCTTTATAGTGCTTCCTCTGTTGTCAAAGCGAAATTGACATATTAAATTGACCGAAATTCTCTGCCGTAGAGTTTTGCTTTTTAAGACATTGACACTAATATAAGAGAGGTAAGAGATCCACACACCGGCAGATGGGTGTGGTGTGTGTCATGTGTGAGAGAGATGCAGAGAGCATCAGATGAGGCTTGAAGAAGAGGTGCAAAGCCACTAGAATATAAGCAAGGTCAACTCAAAACTCACCATGTAAATACACTGGCTGATCAACTGACTGATCATTAACATGTCGCCTGGATTTCATACAGCTGAAGTTTACTGAAACAGGTCTTAATTTTTGTATGACGATATGTTCCATGAATTACTTCCCAACTTGTAAATAAGGGAATACCGTAATAACGCCTCTTTCAAGGCAAACACTTAGAGATGTCAGGCATTTATGAATGAGAGAACATGGATACATGAACCTATTTGCCCCTGTCGACATGTTAAATTTTGCACTATGTTTTATGAATCTCCCCCATTGTATCAGATGCTTCTCATTTGAGATGTTATTTTTATGATCAGACTAATAATTCAGCAGCTCAGTCTTCTTTCAGATAGTCCCATGAATAAGCACATGAACTATTTTCATGTTGTTTGTCATTCACACATATTCACACATACATGCACACATATGCACACAGAAAGAGTCAGCACCTTGCCTGGTGGTGTTGTATCACTGATGATGTTGTATCACTGATGATGTTGTATCACTGATGATGTTGTATCACTGATGGTGTTGTATCACTGGTGGTGTTGTATCACTGGTGTGCGCGACTCAGCAGAATCACCCTGATTAATAGACATCTGTTTCCCAGCTCAGCCACAGAGATTCAGCATCAGATGGTGGAAGTGAGTAGCAGCCGAGTCACAGACTGAAAACGCAGCCGAGGTCCTGTAACAATCCATCATTTATGAGGCTGTCTCAATCAAATCCCATTAACAATACATTCTGTTTTTTTCATTAACAGATGGAAAAGTTTTTTATGTGAAGCAGAAAAAACAAAGGCCACCCACAGATTGAATGTTGTAATGAATGAAGAGGGGAACAAATGGTCATTGTTACTTTGTGAAGTTATGTTACCATTCTGTATTCTACATGGATCTTCTGTAATGTGAGATGAGAAAGAAGTTGCATTTTCTCTTTGCTCTCAAAAATCTCCACACTCACACGTTTGTCTTGGTATGTATCACCTCGTATCTGCTGTTATCAAAGAGACTCTCTCAGAAATGGAACACCTGGCAGACAGATGTCAGAGGAACCAGATTACCTCAGCCTCCTCACCTGCCACCAGGGTGTAGAGCACCTGAACACCTGCATACAGCATGGACACTGAGTTCATTCTGTTTGTCTCAAAACAGATTCTGTCTGAGTTTATCAGATAGACGTGCTCTTAAGTGGGGGGGGGNGGGGGGGGGGGGGAGACATATTCAGAAGCTTCTGCAGATTTTCAAGAGTTCAAAGGATCAAAAAGACAAACTAATTCAAATGGAAACATAACACTTTTCAATATGTTTTCAATCAAAAGTTCACATCTGAAGTTCTGGTTCTCTACATTCAGTCCTTTTTTTTTTTTTTTTTTNTTTTTTTTTTTTTTTTGTCTTTGGCTAACCTTTTGGTGAATTTCATTGGCTCTAGGATATTGTGGTTTAAGATGTAAGGGCGCACTACATGACCGCTATTGAAATAGCACATTATGAGCAAAGGAAAGCGTTACTCATACAGCTCACAGAGAGGTCTCCTTAGCTGCGTCATCATCGTGCAAGACTCTCAGCTGAGAGAATGAGCTATCCACAGCCAGTAAGTAACCCCACCCAGCTGCTCCATCTCCATCCAAAAGCTCCCCTCTCCACCTAACATCATCAGCGCTGCCTGCACCACAACTGAAAGACATGGAAGCAATTATAGTGCAGAGCAGCAGGAACGTACAGGCAGGGCGAACTCAAATCTGAGCAACTCTCTGTGTTAGGCTGCCAGGGCATTGATCATCGATTCAGGAGGCAGTCAAGGAAATGTGGTATTATGAAGAAGGCCATGTCTTCTTATGATTTGCCTTATACAAGTAAATGTGGGGACTATAACTTGTGTAGGAAGAAGGAAGCGTTATGAACCGAAACTTGGTGGAAGGGTGAGGCCAGGAAAGAAATTCTGGCACAGATTTCTTAGGGAAAAATGTGGCAGATTTAGGTAATTGTGTTAATTTCTTAAAAGTAATACATATCAATGAAAAACATCAGACATATTTATTCCATGAGAACTCTCAGTTGTGGCAGTTTGGTCCAGATCTGGATAAGGATCCAAATATATTAAAATATTTGCTTGTGCAGGAGGCACTTTGATGGAATTGCTTTACAGTAACAAATATGGTGCAAAACAGGTAACAGCCACTAACAGTTAGCTGTGATGATGCTGATTCAGTAGCATGCAAACTGTTTTACTGAATCTTTAATAGTTACAGATAGATCCAGAAAAATGAAATGTTTATTGTAGTCGTTTCTTTTTATTTAGGCAGTATATCACTAGACAAACTTTGTCGAAACTTGTTTGGCCTTTGCAGAGTTATGAGTGCTCATATAGATTCCCTTCTGGGTTTGATGTAAAAACAACAAACTGTAACTTGTGAATGCTGGTGTTCAGCAGATGATTGTTAGCCCTGAATGAATCAACAGTGAGAGCTTTTGAAGCTCTCTGTTGCAGTAACACACAAAACTATCATAACTCCTGGCAAACAAAAATCCTCCCCACCAAGTTTAAAGTCTCGTTCATACTGTGTTGATTTGAATTGAAGCCAGTTGCTGCATAAATGGAAACCATGTCAACCTAAGAATTTGAAAATGGTCTGTAGTAATGTATAATAGATGCAATTTGTAGCTAATGGGCTAAAACGTGAAAAGTCAATGTTATGGTCATTGAATTCTCAGCTTTCTTTCAAAGCTGAGAATCAGCTTTGATTCTCACAATTCTCACAACATCAATTTAATTATTTCTGAATGCACATCATATTTTTTTCCTTTTCACAATCTCCTCCAACATTTCCTCTGATCTTCCTGTCGTACAAGTATTATTTCCACTCATCTGGCCTTCTGCTCAGGCTGAGGTCATTAGCTTTCACATCAGAATGAGCACTGCAAGACAACAAAGAGGTTCTTCCCAAACAAACCCAGCTCCTCAGTGGCTGTGGTTCCTCCAAATCCTGACAAACTGAGCCAAGTTCATCCAAAAATGCTGGACGCGCCCATGACGGCAGCACCTCAGGGAACCCACCCCTTCTTGTTACCAATGGAAACCAAAGTGTTAACACACACAAGTTGACTGGGAGACTCAAATGTTCCGGGTTGTTCCAGTTCCATGGAAGCAAGGGTGGGATGTTGGGGGAGTTGTGGATGTATATAGTATATGCAGTATATTGTATATGCACGTATGAGTATGAGACAAAGTGAGAGAGACAGATAAAGGGTTGGGGGCTACGTTGTAAAAGTGAAATCTCTGCCTTAATAGCTCCCGTACCTATGCAGAACGCAGGCAGAGGCACGTGCCAAATCACTAATAGAAACCAGACATGAGGAGCGAGGGTTTCACTGCACAGCACTGGAGGGAAACACTGGAGGAGTGATGAGGAAGAGGAGGAGGAGGAGGAGGANAAGAAAGAAAGAAAGAAAGAAAGAAAGAAAAAGAAAGAAAGAAAGAAAGAAAGAAAGAAAGAAAAATACATTTATCTGAGGTCCACTGAGATGGAGCCTTAATTCCCTATTTGTCTCTATGATTTCTCCGATCCCTTGCAGGATGAGCATGACTGACTGATAAGGAGGCAGCCAGCATAGCACTTAAGTGAAATAATTCTTTAAAACTGAGCCTGTTGTATATGTAAGGATACTCTACAGCTCCATATCTTATGGAAATGGCTTAATGGATTAAGACACTGAACCAAAACCACATGCACATGTAAAAAAGATAACCACAGCCTAAGACACATACTAGGGCACATTAAATGTAGACAACATAATGGATTTTATCCAAAAGTAGAAGATAAACATAAAGAGAGAAAATGGAAATTGGATATAGTGTTATAGTGGATTTATTAGCCAAACTATGTCTGAAATTAGAAAGAGAGAAAATTGCATTATATGTGTAATTTGGGACACTGGGGCATTGGATCAGATGAGAATGTTTCCTCAAGACCTCCAGAACTCCTCTCCACCTCCTCTCCTCTCCTCTCCTCTCCTCTGAACAGAGGCTCCACTTCAGTCGCTTTCTGCCCGCTTGTAATGTCAGGTCATAAGCAGGAACAGTGAGTGCTAGGTGATGGAGGAGTGCATTGATAAACCGTACAGAGAGGCACACTGCCTTATTTAGAATCAGAGTCAGATGTTTGAGTCACATGCATCAGCTGCACATTCTCTCTAGAGGGAATTCATTAGGGAGAGTGAATCAGCATTTTAATACAAACATTAGGTGTTAGTGTTAGACTCTACAGGCTTTATAAGAGATAGGTATTACCATGAATGGTCATTTCCTCCTTGGAGTGAGAAATTTTGTCTCCGGGTGGTGGAGATGAATCATAGTTCAAAGCAGCGGTGGCACTTCCTAAATGAGACTTAGAAACTGGAAATGAAAAAGTCATGTCTCATTTTATTTTATTTTATTTTATTTTATTTTATTTTATTGTTCTTTACTGAATAGCAGAAGAGTGATGGAACAGAAAAAAACAGTAGGAAACCACAAATTTCACTGCTAAACATGGCCAACTTGGTTATTATTGCATTCACATGTTAATTAAATCTTGTTCAAACACAGAGGAACTTTTCATTGGCTGTCTTCTTTTCTCTAGTAGTCTAATCAGTTATGGGAAAGAAGCTGGTAAAAAGCAATGTGTATTTAACTTGCTAGATGCTAATTTGGCACATTAGTCTTTTTGTTTTGACCTAATCAGAAATATGTGGCACATACTGCATCCATCTCCTGTGGTAGTTTTATGGGAAATTAGCCACTGGCAAGACAATAATATGTTTTCCTGTTATTTTCTGCCTGTGTGTTCCACTATTGATTTTTTTTTTTATTAGTGAAACAAGTGTTGAAGCTTTATTAGTAAAAAAAAAAAAAAAAAAAAAATTATATTTTGTCATTTTCTTGTCAGGAACTCACCACTGCTGCTTCAGTATGTAGGTGGTCCCTCATCAAACCTCAGCTGGGCTGTATTACATTACAAGGACCAGTTGTTATGCCTGTCTCATGTGGTCGGGAAAATTCATTTTGTCTATGCTGTAACCATAATGAGTTAAATATAATTGCAGTTTATGACATAAACATGAGATTAATGTAAAAACAGGTGATTGTCATTTCTTTCCAGTGAAGGAAATAATGATAAATTATGCAGTGTGGCCCCAGATGTAGCACTCCACATGTCACACACCACAAGTTTAGCCTTACAGATGTCAACACATTCGCCTCGACAACATGTAATGAAATTCAGCTGCAAAATGAGTCTTTTTCCTTTGAAGAGCTGGCAATGCATTAGCAGCACCAAAACACAACATTCCTCAAGACAAACGCAGGAAGAGTGGAATTGTTTCTCTGCGGTATTCGGGCTGTGGCGATATGTCGGCATGTGTTCCTTGATAAAACATGTCAAGGTCGCACAATCAATGTAATGTTCACAAATCTGGGTTACATAAAGGTGAACTAAATTCTGCTCTGCTTGTGATGTGGGTTTTTCTGAAAACCCGCTTTTCTTGAGTAAAATGAAAATCAAGACCACAAATCTATTTTTAGTCTAGGGCAGGCTGTTTGAATGATGGATTTCTTACAGCCAGGAGAGTAGTTTTACTTACAAGCTGTAGCAGATTCGCTATTAACGACTGTCCAAAACCAGAAGGCCGGCTAAAAAGATTTTCCATGGCCGTGTCCCAGAGCTGGATGCAGCCATAATAAAAAAGCCTGACTGGGTTATACTTTTTTCCTACTGGCTATTGTTTGAATAGAAGTCAGGAAGACTTTAAAATATACATTTTCACGGGCGCCTCTTTGTCATGAACACGCCGGTGCAGAAAAACAGGTGATTTGTAGCAGAACCCCCTGGGAAATTTAAAGGACCATGCTGTGATTTCTGTATGTTTAAGCTCAATAAATTCTTCCTGCATACGTGTGACTTTACTGACAACCATTTTCCAAAACATAAAGCCATGTTTTAGTTTTATTGTTATATTTCTAAATCCCCAGATCTTTCAAAATCAAATGTTCAGGTAATACACCCACCTTAAAATTCAATGTTTCGCTTACTACCACATAATTCTAAATGTAGAAGTGACAGTTGTTTTTAATTTCTTGGTAAAAGCATTCTTCTCCTGGGACTATACTCCCTGGCGGAGACATACATTTTCTTCTGCTCAGTCTTTAATAGACATTATATCTGCTGTGATGGAATACTTATCTCAAACAAATTTGAAGCCTACAAGTTGATTTTTTTTCTTTTCTTTTTTTTTTTTTTTTTTTTNTTTTTTTTTTTTTTTTTTTGGAATAAACTGAAACCAATGGCAATCTGGAAGGTAGGCAAAACAAATCTAATATTTACCACTTCTATAATATGTTTTGGGAAATGGTTGTCCATTGTAATATGTATGTGGGATGTATAGATTGAGCTCAAACATGCAAAACTATGGTATGGTCCTTTAACACATGTGCCTTGGTAATAAATCTGGGGATGAGTCCAATTTCACATGGAGAAAAAAAAAAACCATAATAATGCTGCTTGACCCTACACCCTTTCATTAGAGAANATTTCACATGGAGAAAAAAAAAAACCATAATAATGCTGCTTGACCCTACACCCTTTCATTAGAGAAGACACTTCACTTCCCTCTGCACTGTTTGCTTGTGACCACGCTTTGGTTTGTTTGGGATGTAACCTGATCCAGACAGAGGACCTGCTACGTGCCAGATCTTCTTGGACTTCGTCCTCAGCAAAACAGATATTACTATCCAGTCATTCCCAGGACCTCACATCCTTTGCCTGTGCTGGGATAGATCCTCTCACTCGTAAAAGGGGAGGGTGTCAGCAGTAGTGAACTTCTGCAGACCACCACGGGATGTGACCGTACTATGACAGAATACCCTCTGCACGTTGGTTCGCACAAGCATTCCCTGCTGACTGATAATGCACCGATCATAAACCTCTGATGGCTTCTATATAAGGCTGTGTGAGTGTGTGTGTCACACCTCGATGGTCTGGACAGCATTAACATCAACATTGACTTATAAGGAGGAGGGCAGATTATGGGAGGTGGGGGGGGGNGGGGGGGGGGGGGGGGCGTAACTTCTTAATGGACATTGTGACTCACTGTCCCAAACATTGTTTTTTAAAGTTTAAGGAAGGTGACACAACAGAAGTATGGTGCAAGCTCAAGAGCTGTTATATTGTCCAACCTCAGTCAGGATAGAACACACAGGAAATAGATAGATAAGGCAAGAGTCATATACTCTCAGCATAAAACAACGTGTTAAAGGAGCATGCCTGTGAATTTGCATGTTTGAGCTGATTAATATAATTTGCATATATGTTACATTACTGCCAATCATTTTCCAAAAAAAATACTACTGGAGCTGTAAAGTTTAGATTTTTTCCCCCCTACCTTTCAGGCAGCCATTGGTTTCAATTAATTTCAGTATGGAATATAGCATGGTTTAGTGGTTTGCATTAGGTTTATACCATATGAATCAAAAATTAAATGGAAGAGGGAGAAGGAGCCTGTACTGCATGACTATATGTGAAAAATATTAAAGTGATAAATGTGAACTTCCAGTCAGTGACAGATTCAGCTGCAGGAAGGAAGACACAACTTGACCACATTAGACAGAAACATACAGGAAACTATATTCTAATGTGTGGTGTATGCGACACATGATATATAGTGAGGTAAGTGTAAAGCCAATAAAAACTATCGTGAGGTCATACATCTCGTTCTATTGTCCATCTGTCTTACTGCAAACACATGAAAGGAGACACTATAAGAGGCCTTTGTTTTTGCCATCGGCCATCATCGTTCCATCAATCTCTTCTAGGAGCTTCTTTGTCGGTGCAGGAACTGCTTGTCACCGTTCTCCTGATGAAGTGTCGAAAATCGGCAAAGAAGTGTGTCTACTCGTGCAATCAGCCATTCGTTATCATGAGATTTCCCACTTCCATCACACACAGATATTCGGGAATCAAGCAGAGGTATGTGCTTAAAGTGGCAGCGACTGATTCTTTGTCAGGCTATTTTTGCAAGGCTGTTGTTTATGTTTATGTCTATCTTCATTTGCAGCCACAGTATCTATACTTATCTATTTTCCTTTAAAGTGCAGTTTGTTTTTGCCATGGGAAGCTGGGTGCGACTGTGTTTCCATATGAATTGTGTCAAACATGTTTGGTCAAAGGAGTGGGTGTGGGAAAGCCACAGCAGCAAATTGGAGGGAATGTGTGAATGGGTATACCGTGTGTATTGTGTTAGTGTGTGTGTGCATGTGTGTATATGAGTGAAACAATACCCTCAGGCTCTCCTGTGGTCACACTGATTCACTGCCCTCTCCTGCTGTACCCCCAGATACACACACTTTTAACAGCCACATTCCTTCACTCCAAGGCCTGGCCGTGGCCCCGCAGCACGCCTGCCCCAATAGGAAAACACAGGAGGGGGGTCATGGGGGCGCACATTATTCTAAGAGACAAATAGGCCATCCAAATAAAACATGACACCCTTAACACGGGATCTGAATGCAAAGCTGGCCCACTGGCTGCGCACACACGTCTCATTCAGTGGTATCTTTCAAGTCAAAAGTTCAACAAACATTCCTATTCACAGCTTTTCACTATGAACGGGTTTTGACCATGTTTTGGAATCATGGCCATGTAGCTCTAAACATCATAGCTAGAAATTTGGAGAGAATTGGGGAACATTGGAATTTTGGTGAAATTTGGCTAGATTTGATTGACTGGATCTAGATTGTTTGGCTTCTCTGGTTTCTACATAAAACATGATATTTGTAATGTTTACATGCTCAACATTAAAATAGAACAAGTAGGCCTACATGATCCCTGTCACATGATTACCTAGCTAAATTAATGAATACATGGGTGGATGGATGTCATATTAAAAGTGAAATATTGTTAGATGCGTAGCTTTATATAATATAATGCATTGTGGCTTATTTCATAATAAAAGTGATCTAATCTGACTTTAAATTATTTTCTGGTCACAGTATGCCAAGGAAAGAAAGAATAAAAAGGCAGAAAGAAAGGGGATGCCAGGCTTCAGACAGAGCCAGCAACTCCATATCTAGCTGGATTAGTAGTTTGTAAAAGAGAGGAAGATGAGGGTAAAAATCAGATGGAAATGGGGTGGAGAGGGCAGAGATGTCAAGACAGGGAGCAGAGGATGAAGGCAGTGATGGGACAGGGGATGCTACAGCAGACAGTTTTACCCTCTTCTTTCATTTAATTTAATTTCCATTTTTATGCACATTTAAAATGTTCCAAAAGTTCTAAAATTACAGATAAGTTCTAAAATAATAAATAAGTTAAATTTAATTGGTATTTGTGGAGTTTTTTTTTCCGCAGGGGTAGGGGGTTGCCCTTTTTTACAGTTAAGCACCTGCCCTCCTAAAAGTCTGTGCACGGCCCTGTCGTGTGGTTCAATGTGCAATTATAGTTGCATTAACCATGTCAACCTGCAAATATTACCTATTGTGATCCAGTAAAAGCAGCACAGAGTTTTATCAGTTTTATGCTTCAATGTTTAATTTTTGCATTATCAGGCTGGTCACTCTGCCTCAGTGACCTCTCATGAAATGATGTCAAGCATGTTACACCACCTCTTAAAAAGTTGTAGTTTTAAGCAAGCAAGCTTAGCGAGGTGGGATACGAGACTAAACACAGCATGAAGCACACTGATGGCATATAGACACAGAATGCAAATGCAAACGGGTCATAGGACACTTGTGTGTGTTAGTGGAGTGAACCATGTGAAGCTGGTAACAGGGTCATTTCCCCCCAACAGCTTGCATGCGGCTGCTTTACTGCTCTGCTCGCTGAGAGTGATTAGCAGATGTACATAAAACGCAACTGCTCATTTTCAGGCATTTTGTGGCAGTTTTAACAAGGCAACCAAACAATGGACGCTGGATCATCTTGTTCCCCACACACGTTCCTTTCATTTATTTAAAATGACAGTAAAAACTCAGGAGAGAAAGCTATAGCAGAAAAGGTGGATGATATTTGCCTTGTAAGGGGCCTCCGGGATGATTCCTCCGCCTAAAACAATCATATGATTCACTCAGTTGCTACGTTGCTAAGAGCTTGTGTTGAAAACAATGGACAGTCCACTCAGCAACTTGGGCCAACTCAGGACTTCCACTCCTTTGTGACAAATCTGTCATCCAGTCTGCAATGGCTCAGACTGGATGGAGCAGTCAGTAACATCTCACCGCCCTTCCTCCTCCTTGTAGATGGAGAACGCTAAAGAGCACAAAAGAGAACAGAGAAGGAGCTTGGAAAATGAGTGTGTGTGTGTGTGTGTGTGTGTGTGTGTGTGTGTGTGTGTGTGTGTGNTGTGTGTGTGTGTGTGTGTGTGTGTGTGTGTGTGTGTGTGTGTGTGTGTGTGTGTGTGAGAAGCAAAGAGTAAGAACTAGTTGGAACAGGAAGTCCAGGCAGGCTTTTACACTGGAGGAATTTCCTGCCTGTAAGATGTGTATCACTGCATCACTATACAGATGAGGGGTGGGTGGGGGTGG
>VXCM01003281.1:79812-137487 GCA_014773175.1 Lucifuga dentata
GGGGGGTGGGGGGGGAGGAACCTCTGTGTGTTTAAGAGGTATTTTGATGTAGGTTTCAGGTTTAATGTTTAGATCAAGAACTTAAACCATAAGTCATCCATTCTTCTTGAAGTCTTGCGCAATTCAGAGCTGACCTTGTTTTTTTAACAACTATATTACAGACTGTAAAGAAACCCCATTTTCCATTATTACCCCCAATTTCCTTGCTCAACATAACTTTTTATCCATAAGTAAATCACAAAACAAATACATCCAAAAGAAACTGATGAAGTGCTACAGGAAAAAACAGGAGTTAAAACCCTCTGATTGTTGTGACTGGTTTGCGTGTACAAACTATGTTGTGGCCTTTATTTGCTGCCTGTTCCTGAGGGGTAAAATGGTGTTTATTCTGTGGCTAACAGTTGCCTAATGGCTGCCATAAGGGCTTCTCTCCACCCTGCCCCCATGGAGCCCATCACCATCAGCCCACTGTTTGTGTTACAAAGAGAAATGAGATGAGAGGAGGGTGGAGAGTGGAGCCTCGGGGAATAAAGATCATTTGAATATGATAGGTAGATGTAGCCAATGTTTGCTGAATGAGAGTCATTGGCTACTTTAATATCAAAGTTCCATGACCTTAAGGTAGTCACTTAGAAACAATGGAGGATGAGGTGACGGCAGACAGTAAAAATCCCTTTCATGTGTAGCCAAATAATTTTAACTGCCCCAAAAGGACTTTTAATATGTAAAGCAAATGAGAAGCCATTCCCGAAAGCACTGACTTCATGCCTTCTTATTTTGATATGAATGTGTAAAGAAAATAGCACTGACTGGCCTTCTGGTAATGCTATTAATAATTTGCCCCATGCTGGAAAACACAAGCTCAGCTGCCAGAGAAGAAAGTGTGTATATTTATGTATTTGCATGCACATGCACGCCAACATGTATGCCCGGCCTTGCAGGAGTGTCAGTGTGTCAGATCTATATTTAAAGTAGTTGGCTAGCTGTGTGGAACCCATGTTAAATGTTCTATAACTCTTTTGCTGCTGCCATAATGGCCAAGTGATGATGTCAAAGCAGAGGCATTGGTATATCCACACCCCTTTTTCAACAGAAATCAGTTGGAGTGAGATGGAAAAACTGTTCAGTTAGCCAGACTTCATTACGCTTCACCAAAAGCAGAACAGGGTCTAACTTCATACACAAAATATGTTAACAGCCCACATTTGTATACTCTGGCTTGTATGTCAGGTTGCTACTGGGTGACATGCACAATTGGTGAGGGGAAGGAGAGGGCAATACTAGAAAAGAGTTTAGGTTATTTTTGGGACATTTCACCTGCATCCTACAAAAAAACTGAGTTCTCTGAAGAGAAAGATAAAAGGCAAGCATCCATGTTTGGTCAGTTTAATAAATCATATAGGAGCTTTGCAGTGCAATTAGGCAGACACCACAGAATACTTATCTGTTCTCAAAGTATTCTGGTTGCCTCATCTGACTGACCTCATACATGAGGTCACAGGACTGCGAGTAACTGACTATGATGACCACCCATGGCCACAGAATATCCAGTCCCATGAAAACACATTTAAACTCCAAATGGGTTTGATGGTCACATGATCTGGCTTTGGATGGTAACTTCAGCTTGATCTCTGTGTCTCATTCATCTGCAAACTCATCCTGTAGTCCTAAAAACAGAGTGAGAGAATGAGAGCCCGTCAGGATTAGGGCTTTGAACCATCAAGTGCCCCCAACAGCTGTGAACTGGCCCCCAGACACTCTGGATTACTCCCATCAGTCTATGCTCGAACTCCCCCTCCCTCTGCCGTGGTTATAAATATGATCAGCACTTGACTTGAGTGTTCCTGTGCTGCTACTGCCACACCACCAAATTTGGCCCCTGTGTTCAATCCCAGAGGCTTGGAATGAATCAGCTAAAGCAACAGTCACTAATTCCAGCCAGCCTGGGTGAGTTTATTAAAGGTTTCATTTCAGTGATTAGTTGCTTTTCACAGCCTAACCACCTTCCAACTGCGTCGGTCTCGTGTGACCCAAGAGCAGGAATATGAGATGTTCCCACACCTTCAAGCACATCAGAGAACATCATAATCCTAAATCAAGATTAACACTGTAATTAGTTAGAAACACATGTGGATCACATGATAAAGGTATAATTAGTGTGGAGTATAAACTAGTCATTGCTTTTTATTTTGGGAAGTCAAAACTGTGACTGCTGGACTGATGAGGTCAAACAAAACGAGTTCAGGTTAAGGCTGTTTCTCTGAAACGAGAGAAAAAACAATGCTCATAACAGTTTGCATTCCTGACTTATCAATCCAAACTTTGTCCAGTGATAAAGATCAAACGGTGATTAAGATGGAGAGCAGAGACATGCAAATATAAAACTGATCCATTGTTCATTTGGTTAATAATCTTGGTATCTCCACTGATAAACCACTCTTTGCAAAGGGACCAATTTTTTTTTTATTTTTACCACCTTGGTAAACAGCACTAACTCCGAGGTAGACTAGGCATTCAGAAAAACCCTCTACTACAAAGTTTTTTAGGGGGTGATCACAAGCTCCACCTCTTCAAAACTTTGTCACGGCTGTGGGAACTCCCTGCTTTCCATGTACCATGATTAGGTGAGCGGAGGAGGCGGAGGCCTGGTGAGAAGAGAGAAGGAGAAAGAGGAGTGAGGACGCTGAGAGGAGCTGACGGAGCATTAATGAGATACTGGCCGGTTAGAGTTACAGGGATGCAGTTTTAGCCATATTCCATCGCTGTTTCAGGGGACTCCGAGGATCCGAACGCACGATAATTTGGATAGTTTCGCCATTTAAAGCAAACTTTTAGTGGATTAATTTATTCTTAAAATGGGGTTGGAACGATTTCGCGCAAAGACACCGGGAATGGCAGCCCCTCTCGCCCGGTCTCTCCTTTGTAGTATCGGGGTATTACTCACTTNCCGGGAATGGCAGCCCCTCTCGCCCGGTCTCTCCTTTGTAGTATCGGGGTATTACTCACTTTTTCTTCGCCTGTCTGCGAGGCGTTCAACTTGGACGTGGAGAACCCAGCGGTGTACAGCGGACCTAAAGGAAGCTACTTCGGATATGCAGTAGACTTTTATTTGGCAGATTCAGCCAGGTGAGATTCTTTTCAGAGATTTTCAAAATTCAAGTTTGTTAAAAACATGCAAGATAAAAAGTAAAACGACAGTAAACAGACAACGAGGAGGAACGTTGCAGTTCCGCACTCCAGGCGCACAACTGGCTGCAACGCAAAGTCCAAACATTTCTTTATAATTTTATGTGACCACTTAACGATGCCCAGTTGTTTTATTTGTTGCGCGCACGTTGCAAACTTTCCATTTTGACTTTATTGGTGCTTTACCAAACTTCAAAACATTTACAGCGCTGCGATTAAAGTTACCCAATGCGATGGTCAAAACCTTAATAATGCAAATATAAAGAGTAACAATTTGTTTATTAAAAAAAAAAAGAGAATTGGCCTTTTCACGTCGCCATCAATGTCTAATCTCATTGTCCTACAAAATGACATTTATTTCTGACCTTTTAATCTGTTTTGGCTTTAAATGCCAGACGAAGCCTTTTAACTTCAACCTTTATCAATCACATGTTATTGGTCTGAAATGCTTGAGTTGACTGTGAAGCTTCTTGGCTCAGTGGGGATGTGATCTCTGTCACTCAGCATGCTGTGACTATCTCAGCATTCCTGCATGCTTTAGCCCCATTAGTCCTCCAGAGGAGTTTTTGGCATCATTGTGGGACTTAAACTCATGACATGCCTGTGGTCAAATATAATACCACTATCATCTAAGGGGAGTATAACAGTGCAGCAATACAAGACTTCCTGAACTGTTGTATTATCATATCCAACAGTTAACATCATCTTGTTTTCGTTTAATTAGGATACAGAAAAAGCAAGTTGTTGCATGCTGGCATCTGTGTTTCAGTTGCGGTTCTCTGACTGTATAGGTTCAATCATTTTGGTGGGCCTTGGACCCACACTGTAATGGTAATAATTATTAATCCAAGGTTATGCAGTCATGCAAGGTCTGCCCAGACATAATCAGACTTCCTGGCTGAGTCTGTGTCTGCTGAGCACCAGCGGTGTCTCGGCCCACTGTTCAGCCAGCCAGCATGCTGGGATTTGAGGAAGGGCTTTGTGCCGAGTGGGCCGCCAGCAGCAGCTCCAGTTTCCCTGTTTCTCCTCCCCATTTCCCTGGACAGCAGACACTCAGACATGGGAAGGTTCCCCCTCTTTCCCTGGCCCTCGCCGTCTCTTTAAAAGCCTACTGCTATTGGTCTTTGTTTCTCTGCCTGGGAAGTAGGAGCTGCGGTATGATTTAGGATGTGAAGGTTGTAGACACTAGTCACCCCTCTTCTCTCCCTGGTATCCCCCTCCTCACTTCCTCCTATGCTGATGTCATTCTGCAGGGCTTTTTTATTCATCCATCCCTTACCCCTCCCCAACATCTTTCCTTGTCTCATTAAGTATGAGACAGAGTAGACGTCATCTCACCCATGATTTAATCTGGTTTTTACAGTTGAGACATTATGCGTATGGAGGAGGAGGAGATGAGACAAAGGTTCATATGTTATAATACAGCTTCTTACAACTTAGTGCTCTGTAATTTTCCCTGTGGATGATATGTATTCAGAAGTCAAATGTTATCCTAAACAAAGTATGAGAAAGTAGATTTATGGCCATTCATCATCGCTTTATCTGCAAACCACATGTGCCTCCTACTTTTCATCAGACATTTCTTAGAACTCGTCATATCGAAACATATCAGAGTCATGAAGTGGCTTTCTGTTATCTCCTGTGTTTGCATCACATCCTTATCGCCCACAGTGTGGAGACATGGGGGAGTGAGGGAGTAGCTGGAATCCTGGGGTGAGGTCAGCTGAGGGTTACATTGGGAGTTTCTTCATGTCAGGTAGAGCTGCTGCAAGATGAGCCAGAGCCAGCTCTGAAGTTAGGAGTCAAATTATTTCTAATGCTTTACTTTTGCCAAGCTTCCCCAAACTTGTGTTCATCACAAGTTGAACTGCTGCTTTAGCAAAATGAGAATGAAGGCAGCTGCAGCTGCAGAGATGAGGGAGGAAGCTTCTCCCATTCACATTTGCCCCTGACAGGCGTATACACACAGACACACACACACAAAGGCTACTTTCTCCTGCTTTGACACTGATCATTGACAGTGAGTTTGTCTGTCATGCTCTTCGTGCATGGTGTAATAGAATTAAATTTGGGCTTTAGCAGACCGCCCACCGTGGAAAAACGCCTGAGGATGGGATGTATGAACTGTGTGAGATGACCTCTTGTCAGAAACACACAAAAAGGGCAAGAGTATATATGACCCCCCCCTGTCGTGTGTGTTATTTCATGTTCAGCAAATCTGTGGATGTCAGTTTTCATAGCAACAGTCCACATTCTAAAACGTGATGGTTGACTCTCCTCAAACACTACATAATCAAACATCTAACTGACTCCTCTTTGCTTTCTCTGGTACCAGGCAGGGATAAGGGAGTGGATCACTGAGATAGAAAGGGTCAAAGGTCAGGGGCTGTAAATAATAACAGACCTAGCTAGTGTGGGATGTATGAAAAGACTAAAGCTTTTCTAATGCTGGTTCACAACTCAAGGTAATCGAGATAATGGCAGCAGAGACAGAAAAATGTCTCATGTTGAACATTTTAGAAATTGGATTCTACCTTCAGCTGCATTCTTTGAACTATAAGGTTTCATTCTCATGCACTGTCCTTTTCTAATGACACTGCCTGAGAATAGAACATCATTAAACAGTGATGGAATTTTGTAATGGAAGCCCCTCTGATGGAGTTACTAATATGTTCCAGTCCACCCATATGTTTTAGTGGTGTGCTGGTGACGTGCATTAGCTCACGGATAGTTTGGCCGTGACGAGCTCATGTCGAGGTCATGCAGTCCATGTAGGTCACTCTCGTGGAGTTTACCCTCTCAAACCTGGTTACTGTTAAACTAATATTGATGGACTGGGGTCTCGTTTGACCATTAAAACACCAATGTTGTCTCTGCGTCTACACCTCAGTCCCTCTTTGTATATGATCTTTCCCATTTCTGTTATTGTTATTGTCATTGTTTCTGTTTCAGACCTGTTTCAGCGAGTGTTTGAGTTGTTTGAACATAGCCAAGTTTTTCTTCATCCAGGTTCCCAGAACATTAGCAGTCTATGCTTGGAGACAATGGGGCCCTTTGTCTGAGTGTAAAATTGTTTACTGTTTTCCATTGGAGGAACTTTCACTATGACTCATTTTTTTTTTTTTTTTTNTTTTTTTTTTTTTTTTGTAATTTATTGGCCTTTTGAAAGGCTTACATTTTCTTTTGTTGCGCTTTGGAACCTTTTAAAAATAACACCAGCAGGTTGGTAAATTTAGAGTCTGTTTCTGTAAAGGTCAACTGGGATATTGTTGCCCTCGTGACAAAGGCTACACAGCAGTCTGTCTCTGGCATAAAGTGCCTGTCTAGCTTTTACTGGTCTGTTGGTAATCGGGGCTTTATATAATGAGCCTGTGTGTGTTTCAATGGAAAAAGATGTCAGAGTGGATGGTGACAATGTGTTTAAAGGGCCCGTGGACCCTGTCATGTCTGCTGTAGAGGGCTGGGAATGCCTTGAGGACATCATGTCTGCTTTGGAAAGAAGTTCGCCATTGGGCAGGATCGTCCTGACTCATACTTTGCTAGATGTAATCTCTGCCTGCTCACAGGTCTGGTTTGTTTTAACCCCAGGTCACAAAAAATGACTCACGGCTTTGGTAACTTGATAAAGGCTATCCTTTATAGAGCAATAAGCAAATGGCATCATCGCCTGCTTGTGCACTGAGATGTCACAAAGTCTGAATTTCGAATCAGCATCAGCTCTTGTATTTGGGGTGGAAATGAAATGAATTCCTGGTCATTATTGAGTATGTGTGTGTGTGTGTTTGCGTGTGTAGATGCGGTTGGGGAGGTGGCAGACAAAGTGCTCCAACAGCTGCTACAGCCCCCACATTTGATATAACAGCCTGTCTCTCCTGAGGTGTGAAAGCCTGGACCTCCTGACGTGGGCATTGTGGAAAGGTGTGAACTGCAAGCAGTTAAACTTGCAGGAGATTTTGGGTCAGATGGATTGTGAATTACAGGGGGCTGGCTATTTGGGAGTGGGGGTAGGCAGCAATTTGGTATAAGAAAATAAAGGGGCTGAAACCTCAAGTGATTTTGACATTTTTTTTTCAAGGAGCGGGGCTTTTCAGATTACTTGCTTGCCACTTGTGAAACACTTTCTGCAGTGAGTTGACATGGTTGGTGGTTTTGTCAAAACAGCTGCTGGTTTTCACACATTCGCATAACAGCAGTCAGCTTATCATGAAGGCGATATCGGATGGTTGCAGAAGAAATTCTGGTTACAGTTCAAAGTGAAATCATGAAGCAAAGCAAAGTCACCTCGTTGTTAACATGCTGATACAATCAGCCTCCAGCTGCAGTAGTGTAAAAGTGTATAGCTTAAACTAAATTGCATTTGAATGTCAGCACATTTTCCCTCTGAACATTAAACAGCTTTGTACTTGTAATTTTCAGGCCACCTGTTGCCCAACACTAACATCCTTTGAGGATACTGAGGAAATGCTTTTGTGGTGATAGTAAGATCAGATCCTCAACCTAACGGACTTATCTGATAAACACTTGTTAGCGTGGGTTCAGCTCTGAATGGCTCCTTTTCAGTGTCATCCTGAGATGTGGAAATGTCTGTAACTTGTGGTTTACATGTCAACCTCATCCTCTTGGCCTTTTGGTACAACTTATTAGACATAAATGGGTCTGTAGAGCAGCACACAGATCCTTTCTCCAGTACCATCTGACCATTACAAAATGTGGCTTCAGCACAGTAGACTCTGTAGTCAGCACACACCGTCACAGCAGGAACTGCTACTCTCATCATACTCAAACTCCTGGATAGAAGCACCTAGAGCATGTGTGTATGTGTGTGTGAACAGACGATCATCCGTGTGGCAGGCATAAGGACTCAAACAGCTTCTGTCTGGCCTTGACTCTGAGAGGACGCTGGACTAGTCATATGGCTCCATGTGGTCTAGAATAAGTCATCACACACTACTTGCGCTTGTCTTTCCTGTCATTCAGCAGATCTCACTTCTAAGAGCTCACACATGCTTTGAAAGGCAATATTGCTGTAGTACTTGTACATACTAACCCTCCTTCACATGTTCACTCTAGTGTCAGGAAAAGTTCCTGCTTTTTCCAGGACACGGTATGTGAGAACACACGCATGAAGCCGAATGCAGGACAAGTTGTTGCTTCAGTTGTCCTCTGAGCCCCTATTGTTGTTATATTACTGGTTAGATTCATGTGAGAACGAATCAGAACAGAACATTTCAGGAATGAGTGAGTGGGTGTGTTGATGATGTATTTGTTCTACGACTCACTCGTGACAATAATAAGCCTGTTGGCAACATGCTGGATTTCCAATACATGTTAATCGAAATAATGTCTGGAAACTGGAGCGAGTTGGAAATCATGGATCTTTTGTCCATTAGGAAAGAGGATAATAACGGTAAGGGATTCAGCAGTTTATGACCAAAGACAGCGTAGTTTGTGCATGACGGCCTGCCTTATTCTTCTTCTACTTTGTTCTCTATGTGTTGGTGGTTGGCAAAGCAGCTTTTGGGTGCTTTGTTGCCACCGACTGGATTGGTGGGATAATCACACCCCCTACCTGTCTGCAAATTTCAGGTTTAGGTAAGAGCATGGTTGTTGTGGCTATTGTCCTGCACTTGAATGCAAATGCGAAAGGCACTCAAGGAACATTCCCACACCAGGCAGTCCTGCATTGTTGGTGTATACGTGTGTGAAAGGGGTTTATACACTTTCATTAACATGTAGGTTCACTGTCTATCTCCCTTTCCCTGACATTGATACAGGTAAGGAAATCTATGGTTATTGTGTTGGTACAGTGAAGTAGTTTGCAGTCTGTTATGCTCCACAACCCAGATTCTCAGAGAGGCGTTGAAGGTCAAGAACTGCCACTGGCTCAGATAAGGTCACTGCATCTGAATTCCTTCACTGATATGGAACCACTCCAGTGTTTAAGTATGTGTTGATAGCTTCGTGTAAACTCCATGGGTCACTCTACATGTTTTTGTTAGGTGTTGCTGAGGTTTGCAATGAAGCCTGCGAAGGTTGCTGCTTTCCTCCCCCATCAGTCTCACCCGCTACTCGTGCGTTTGTGCCACAGGATTTACTGAGTCCTATTTACGACTGCAGATGGTGACTGCAGCCAGTACTGGTGCTCTTAACAAGTGTGACTGATTATTATTATTTATTTATTTTTTTTCTCCCATTCTGGCTTAAAGAGATTATAATAGTGTTCAACTGACATAAGCATTGCAGCTGGCTAAAAAACAGTTAAATGTGGAATGGGGGAAAATGTGTTTAGGTTAAAGGGGAATGACTGGGAGAAGAATTTGTCCTCTGACAACCTCCTTCTGTAACCTCATTATAAACCCTATTAGCCATGGCTATGCACGGTATTGTCAAATCAGCAAGTTCCAGCACTCTGCATCACCCTTAATTTCTCAAGCCCACATACTGTAAAATAGTGGTTATAGCAATTATGGTGTGGTGAGACATTTTTAGAGAATGTCCTCTGATTTCCTGAGCTTCAAACGAGACAAACCCACTCCTCAGTTACTGGTGCTGGTGGTGAAGCTGGTGTTTACGCATTTCTCACTTGCAGACCAAATCATTTACAGTAGTTTAATTAATGCTAAACTGGCAGATGGGTGGTGGGAATCATTAGTTGCTGGTGTACAGCTGTTGACGGGTCTGGTGGGTTGTCTATGCTAGTCATGGTAAAGCTGCTATTGTTTGACTTATGTCAATCCCCTACTAGTAAATTGCTCAAGGTTTTTTATGAAATCAGTTTGCTATTTGTCTACGGTAACATGAAACTGACAAACTTGGCAAGTGAAAATTTGTTTAATTCTCCAGTAGCCAAAACATTTTAGTGAGCACAGTACCCTGTCTGAGAGCATTCTTTTTAGATGTATTCTGTCAGCATGGATTTTCGCTTTGCCTGCTGTTATCTCTATCATAGCAATGGTGCTCGCTGTATTTCTTTCACCGGTCTTTTGTCTGTTAGTCCACTTTGGCCACTTTGGTTTGAACCAAACCTGCGAGTATGTCTGTCCTTCAGTGAACAGCTGAGAATCGCCCGTTCACCACTTACATATATTTGCATATACATATCTCAACAGCTGTTCATAGACTCTTTCTACTTTCACTAATAAATTTGTAGCACTTTGTGAACTGCATTTACAGCTTCATAAAATGCTAATGATACAAACGTTACACCTTTTGAATCCAGACCAAGCACATAAAGTGTAGGAGTGGGGAAATGCCACTTAGAATTAGACTGATCCTCACCAGATAAAGACCCATTAAATGCTAATTCTTCCTCATTTGCAGTACTTTCTGATTGCTATCAATATGTAATTGTCTGCCTGTGTGTATGGGTTTCTGCACATCTGAGTGTATGTTTGAAGGTAGTAAAAACTCCCTTCCACTGCCAACTTGCTGATTAAAGCATGATCTGCTTGTTTTGTTATTTCCTGTAGTTTTTCCCTTTGAAAAGCTGCCACAGTCAACTATGGCTGGACTCAGATCAGATTTAGTAACAGATGCTGGGGACTCCAATTTCCTTGGGCTTTTTAGTTTCAATGTGTTGCTGCAGTGGTGTTTTTTATTGCATACATGTGTAGAGGTTATTCCAATGAGTTTCTACCATAAGAAGCACTTAACTTAGCTTTTCAGTCAGCTAGGAAACTTTGTCAGCCTTCTTGTTCAAAAGGAATGACCTGAAACTGGTCATTTCTCTCATAGTTTATCCCTTGGAATTAATTTCCTCAGAAAGTAGTTTGCAGGTGACAGGCATGTACTGTACCTTGAAACAAGCACTAAGATTAACAGAATGTTGTCTGCTATATGCATATGTTAAGTATTTACGGCTCTTGGCGAATTTGTTTTTGAGAGTCCAGAGATAACGAAAGGGAGATCCTCAGCTGTCTCATCATGACAGAGAAGCATCTCTGTGATTTACATTATTCTACAGCTGGAGCTTTGCTGCTCTTCTGGGATTCCCTCCGTCTGCACACATGGTTGAAAAAAATGGGACACTATTTCTTTCTCTCCAAGTCTGACCAATTTCTTTTCCTGTCTTTCAACACAAACCAGGGCTTTCAAACCCACATTTGGAATTAAGATTGTACTGCACCTCTTCCGAGACAGGGAGACGACAGTAATGGTGTGATATTAAACTCATAATTTCTGCTCTATGACCTTTCCTTTTCTTCTATGGCTCTATGTTCAGAACATAACTTTATAAGACAAAATCCAATAACATTCTGTGTTGTGTAACAGTTTCAATTGGATTTTAGTTGGACTTTTAAGGGATCATACTGGTGGTTTTGCATGTTTGAGCCCAATAAATACTACCCACCTACATGTTACATTACTGCCAACTGTTTTACAAAAAAAAGCTACTACAGCTACTGGAGTGGTAAATCTTTTAATAGCTGTTCCTACCTTCCAGGCAGCCATTAATTTCAGTTCATACCACTACTCTATAAAAATCAACTTCTACTTGAAATGTGCTTGACATACTGTAGGTATAATCAATCAGAGCAAGCTACACGTCATTATTATTTTTTGTCAAAGATACTTAATTTAACTGATCCAACACAGAGCTACATGGAAGAAAATGCATGACTCCGCCAGGGAATATCGTCCCAGGAGACAGCCGCTGACAACTGAGACAAATTAAAACAACTGTGCCTTCTATGTGGGAATGTGTGTGTTAGCAGAAGAAACACTGAATTTTAAGGTGATTGTATCACTTGACCATTCATTTTGAAAGACTAGGAGATTTGGCAAAATAGCACAAAAATTAAGGTATGGTTTTATATTTTGGAAAATGGCCAGCAGTAATGTAACATCTATGCAGGTAGTAATTATTGGGCTCATACATGAAAAACTGCTAGTTGGTTCTTTAACTTCTTATTGACTCACACTGTCTTTTTCTTCTTCTGGACGCTGCTTAGCTGTTACCTTGGGGGCAGGATGCTAAGTTGAGCCAACATGTAAACTTTCATGCACCATTGGAAGATCTGGACCAGGAAAGGGTGTGCGCTTCCTGTTTTAGTCCCCCTCTAGACACTGTCTAAACTCAATGGTCCCATGCCTCCTGTACCCACATCATAGCCTACAACCATGTCTGTGATGCTAATAGGGTAAGTGAGTTCACAATGAGGTAATGGCTAAACCATCCACTTAAGAAAGATTATCTACTGGGAAAAAAAAGGTTTTCCTTCTTTACTGTGCCCACATCTTCGACTCTCTTACTTCCCTCCACTCCTTTCCTTCATCCACCCATCATCCCATCCACTAATTACACTTTTTTTCTTCTTCTCCTTCATCTCTGAAGTCTATCCTACATGTTTGTAGACACACCTGTCGTCACCTGTAGCCTCAGCAGTTCTTGAAGTGGTTCTGTACCCTGCCTGTAGTTGCACAGTGTAGCTCCAAGGCTATGGATGTTTGGTGTGTCACAGCTGTAGAAACAAAGTGTGTGTGACTCCACTTAGGCTTGTCTGCTGTCTTGTTTTCCTATTGAATCTTCCCCCACAGGGATGCACGTGTGCCTGTGTTTCTGTGCAAATGTTTCTCTAGTTGTGTTTGACTGCACGCAAGTGGTGTAAGTTTCTCTGAAGATCACTTGTGCATATCATGGCAATGATTTCCCCTGGTTGTGTCAGATTATGTAACACAGTACTGAAAGCTGTTAAAGAGTGTTGTTTATGAGTCAGAATATAGCTCGCTAAGCGGTTAAATAGATGTACTACATTGTGTTTAAAGCTGTTGGGTGGGAGGTCTGCTATGTAATTTTTAGTTGATACCAGATTATCAGCTAAAATGTCAAACTTTAGCGATGTTACGTGCTCAGGTTTATAGTGACCTTGGAGTTTAGTAAATATGTAACATTTGATTTACTGTCTCTCTCTGTCTCTCTCTCTCTCTCTCTCTCTCTCTTTCTATTTCTCTATTTCTCAGTGTGAGTCTGGTGATTGGGGCTCCCAAGGCCAACACGAGCCAATTCAACATAACAGAGGGAGGATCTGTCTTCTACTGTCCATGGAGCCTCAGCCAGTCAGAGTGCCAAACCATTGAATTTGATACTCAAGGTAAGCCTTATAACTGAAATATAAACCAACGGTGTGTTTACATGCTGTTGGGAAAGTCTGACATCTTGCTTGTTTCAACATACTCATTTTAGCTGCAGTTTCTCTATGAGTATGGCCTTAACTTGTTGGTAGAGAGTTTAAGAAACTGGAGGTGCTGTTTAAGATGGTTAAGCTTTTTTGTTCCTTTAAAGGCTTCTTAAGCCAGTGGACCATTTCCTTTATGCTCCTGTACTCAGCAGCAGGTCTGGTTCAGGCGTCAACGTTCCACTCCACTGAACTGTTGCTGGCTACGTTGGTTCCTGGATGCTAGATGATCCCTTTTCCTGTTTGTGTCCTTTCTTGGGAACGAAAAGAATAATGGGGCGTTGAAGAGATTTTTGAAGGATATTCTTTCCTTCCTCTCGGCTGTGTTTGTGTTGTCCTGCTCCAGGAGCTACAGGAAGATAAGCAACTGGTAAACAAACAGGTCAAACAGAGAAATGTACCCTTTATGTGACAACTGAATGGGCACTGTTTGCCTTGTTTTAGGTTTCATTTGAGTCAGAATTGGAGATGGATGAGGAAGTCGATGGGATTGTCTGAGTGGATTCATGTTTCAGTGTGTAGACAGTCAACGTCTTTTATATAAAATAGAAGTTGTGTAGTAACAAAAAGTACTATCAAAGTAACAACAGAGATTAGTGAAATTTTACTAGGCTTCACTGAATGCCTCAAAAACACACATGCAGAAGCACACACACACACACACACACACACACACACAGTACGCATCAAACATAAAGAATGACATGCATGCTCCCTGGTCACTGGGGGACTGTTGGGTTCTTGCCTGAGAAATTAAAGCCCAGCACCGTGGGCCAACTTAGATTTACTGTCCATGATGCAACAGGGAAAAATATTCCACCGAGTTTTTCACAAGCCTATTTTAAAAACATTCTTTTATTAGGCTCCACAGCTAGGTGCCCTTTGCTCCATTATTTTTCTGTCACTTTTTTTGGACATAGAAAATGTGCTGCACATCTTAACGTGCTGGCTGGAGGCCACAGTGAGTGATGTCATGTGCATGCAGCGAGGTTTCAGGGTGAAGGCTAGTCCTGTCAGAGAGTGTCCTTCACTTTTTGAAGGGGCTTTGAAGGAGCAGATTAGAGTGCCAGAGCCAGTTTCACCATCTGGATCATACCAGAACGGCTGTACAGTGGAAGAACGTACAGTACATTGCTACAGTACATTGCTGTGTGTGCCAAATAGCTGTCTATGAATGATATTTACTGCTGCAGTTAATTTGGTGTAACTATCGCTATGGTTCCTTTGCAATCCTGGAAATAGATAATCAGACAATTAAAAATTCTGGAAGTTTACACTCATTCAGTCACCTGAAAAAGAACACCTACTTGATCCAATGTAATCCAATATAGCAGTTCTACAATAAATCCTACCTATGTGAGGCTTATATTGTTCAGTTTTTATTGCCACTGCGTCTGAGAGGTTTTAATTCAACTTTGTGGTAATTTAGGCTGTAATGTATTGCCATATTTATTGAAAGGTAATTTTAATATTAATTCCTTGGCCTTAATAATTTCCATAAAGTTGAATTAAAACATTTCTGACACAACAAATCTGAACGCTATAAGCATAGATTGGATTTATTGCTGGGCTGTTGTGTTCGACTGCATTAGATAGTAAATGTGTTTCTATTTTTCTGATCACTTAGTGCGATTTGATCTTTTAAATCCATTTTTAAATGTGAATAAATGAGTGCTGCTAGTATATTATCCAGTGTTGGTACCAATGTATCCCTGAAACAAAGAGGTGTCAAAGGTCTCCCTTTTTTCCTCGGTGTGGGTGAGGTCTGACCCACAGGCCAGAGACCCTCTTAATTACCCTAACTAATTGGGTCAGAGTGGCCAGAGGCTTCCTCCCATCCACTTCCTCTTCCATTTGAGATAAGAGCCTGTCTGTAGAACTGTGAAGAGGAGAAGGCAGTGCGAGAGGAGCTGATACACAGTGGGAGGAAGGGAGGGCGAAGAGGCCAGAGGGAGGGAGAGGAAGGAGGAAAGAGGGAGAAACCAGAGCCCCTTTTCTCTGCTCTGTCCCCCTATGCTCCTCCTGTTGGTACTCCCTCAGGGGCAGCTGATGTGGTGAGTGAATTTGGTCATTTGTCTTCTACCCCCTGACATGCATGCAAAAATACACACACACTCTCAATGAGAGTCTCTAACCCCGCTAATGGCTGTCCTATCACACGCAGTTCAAAAGAGAGAGTGAGGATATGGACACACTCCAGACCCCCACACTCCTTTACAGTCTTGGGAGAGACTGGGCCAGGCACCATGTCACATCAGCACACTTTCCTAACTGGCTTCCCAGGGGGACTTGTTGTTGTGGCCCGACTCTGGGTTTCCCTCTATCTCCTTTCCAAATCTCACCTATTTTTGTCCGGAAGCTTTTCACATGACTTCAGCTGGCTGTGTTTGGTGGGCAGACAGAGAGACCATAATGCACTGATCTTTTCATCTCTCATATCTGTCAGGCACTATGAATCCTCATGTGGCGTCTCTACAGTATTGCTAATGACACAGAACTAATGCTAGAACTAATGCTGCCATGTGAGAACTTTACTCAGCCACTAAAGGCTAGGATGTTCTTTCTTTCTTTTACTATTGCCAGATAAGTTTCCTTGTATGAATTAGATGTGGACTGTTCTGCTCCTGCTCTGGGTTGCTATGGTAACATGACTCTGTCCTATACAGTATGTCCTGTTCAGCTTCTCCCTCTCCCTCTCCCTAGTGGCACTGAATTTACCTTAGCCAAACAGAGGCCCCTGAGTTATGAAAATATAAAGAAGGTGTCTGCTTTACAAAAAGGTACTCTGCGGCTAAAGCAGATTAGTTAAAGTAACAACTTGTAAGGAGCCATTTGATGTGTAGGTCATGTTATTACTGGTATGGCTAAAGTACGTCTTTTCACACCTGGCCTCCAGAACACTTAACACTATGAGGGTAAAGTTGACATCTGTCTGGCCAGGATGAAAGATAAAGTTGGAGGAAAGCCTGGTGATGGAGATATAAATGGAATACAGTTAGATTAGTAAAGAACTATAATCTAGCTACTTACATTCTGGGACAAGGGAGTGGGGGGCAGCATACCCTGAAGGTGAAGGAGAGAAAGAGCATGACAGATGTGGAAATGTGTTGGAGATAATGAGAAATATATATATAAAGAATAGAAATGTAGAGATATTATTGAAAATGAAACTAGAGAGAGAGGAAGAGAGAAGTGAATGCCTAAACAAAGATGACTGGAAGGTTGCTATGAGGAAGCTGGACATGAGTGTATGTTTTTGTTGGAATGCAGCCCCTTTGCTTTCCACGAAGACATGAAGCAGGCGTTCACCCCCACCTCCAGGCTGCCTAGTTTGCTGGGAAGCAGAGAGGACAGGCATGGGTAGAGAAGGCTGACACACAGCCTGCTTTCGTCACGTCCACAACGGTCATGATCTCTTGCAGTTTTCATCAGTCCCCACACTCCCTGAGAGATGCGGCTCTGCTCTTTTGCAACACACTTATGGTTTCTTTTACTGATGCAATCTACAGGGGAATAAGTTGAAGGAAAGGTTTGGGTGGAGTGATGCTTCAAAAATGTTGAGATTTTTAATCAAAACATATATGTTCTTTCCGCAGACATGTAATTTCTTAAAAAAAACAGTAATTTTGCATGTTTGAGCCCAGGTGTAAAGTGGCTGTATAACCTGAACATTTGATTTTGAAAAATTAGGGGATTTGGCAAAATTAAACAAAACTAAAATATGGTTTTATGTTTTGGAAAATGGTTGGTTGGCAGTAATGTAACATGTATGCAGGTAATATTTTTTGGGCTCACAAGCAAAATCGCTGATACGGTCCTTTAACTGCAAACCATTAGCATATGAGCTTCTGAAGAAATGCTGTTGCCTAATCACTTTGTTTGAATTCTCTGTTCTGGCACAGATACAACATCTACCTTCCAATAATGTTGTGTTTAAACTCGACTCCTCAGACCATCTGTCATCTCACCTGCTGCTGTCACAGAGTTGTGGGAGATCAGGGTTTTAGTGGCCAGGTGGCCAAACAGAGCCAAAGATCAAAAAGGCTAAGCCAGGCCAACCCAGCTAACCTTAGAGAACCATTCTCTTATGCTAACATCTGAACAATTTCTGTGCAGCACTTAACTTTCTCACTCTGATCATCCTTGCATTAAAAACTTGTGTAATTGGAGTCTTTAAGCCTGGTTTCAGCCTAATGTCCAGATGTTTCCAAAGGCCCAGCAGGGGGGAGGCAGAATAAGGATACTTAGGGTCCTGCTGAAAGCGTGGATGTTTTGTCATGTCACTCAGTGTCATTTTTCTCTGTGTTTTCCCAGGGGACCGCACCGTCTTGCTCAATGACACAAACCATCAGGCTGAATTCAAGTCCCACCAATGGTTCGGCGCCACCGTGCGTTCCCATGGTGACACAATTCTGGTAAGGTGACCCTTCTCAGAAAATAATTTTGGGGCTTGGGCAGAGTGAGACTTGAGTTCCATCTTTTGTCCACACCATTGGTGCCCTTCACTGTTTTGATTTGTGAATCCATCTTTGGCAACATGGTCTTACTCTGAGGAATGAGTGTTTTTTTTTTTTTTTTTTTTTTTTTTAAGAAATTTGTATTTAAGATCTATTGAATTTTTATAATTCGAGTCCAATTTTCACTTCTCACCCTGACACGCTGTAAAGAAATGTTTTGTGTCTTCTCTGACATCAAAGTTCATCTGGCTTTTGTTCAGTCTGATTATATGGGTTGTGACCTGGGTTGAGTTACCTGGTTCCTGCTCCAGATGTACTGTTGACCTCAGCCTGCTCTTCCTGACTTCAGCAGGGTGTTGTTGCAACTGGAAAAGCATCTCCCACCTAAGCTCTCCCCATTGATCACTGTATACTCTCCCACCCTTGCTCCTTCTTGTCAATCACCATCTTTCAACACCTCCTCTTTCACCCTCTCTACCCCAGGCCTGCGCTCCTCTCTACTCATGGCGAACTAAAAAGGACATCCCTCATTCGGACGCTACAGGAACCTGCTACCTCTCAGTCCATAACTTCACCAAATTTGTGGAGTATGCTCCCTGTCGCACAGGTAGCTGTCACCTTCAGCTCTCACAGCGTCTCAGTTATTTAAAGGGTGAGCTTCTTTACCAGCTGATATCTAATGATTTATTCACTCTACCATGTGTTTCAGAGATCAGTGATGAATCAGGACAAGGCTACTGTCAGGGAGGATTCAGTGCTGATTTCACAATGGTAATAATAATAATGATGATCCTTTTTGTGATTAAATGAAGTTTCTGCGATGATATTTTTTAATTTCATTGTAGTAATTCACTGTGTTGTCTTTCAGAATGGCAAACTGGTATTGGGAGGACCAGGCAGCTACTTTTGGCAAGGTACGACAGACATACCAATCATCGATCCGAAAGTTTGTCATGAACATCAAATCTGCAAAAGTCTTATTTCATCCTTTTGTTTTTTTTTTTGTTTTTTTGTCTTTCTTCAGGTCAGGTGATTTCTGCAGCAAAGGAAGACATTATCAAAGCATACTACCCAGGTTATTTTATGCAGTCTGTGGAGGGCCAAATCCAGACAAAACAGATCCAGGTTCAACACGACGACAGCTACCAAGGTAAGACAGACCGACTATGCCTCAGAGATTTCATGATAAGTGCACATTCAGGCATATTCAGGCTCATTTCTACACTCTTCTCCTGTCTACAGGATACTCTGTTGCAGTTGGGGAATTCAGTGGTGATCAGGAGGAAGGTGTGTATTTAATGTAAAAGGTAACACTAGGTCAATGACTGTATTATGCTTGAGTTGTAAATACTGGAATTTTTATTTGATCCCCCTCCTAAAACTGGATTTTTGCACCTTGCAGATTTTGTGGCTGGTATTCCAAAAGCACTCATGCTTTATGGTTCGGTAAGAACTCTTAATCATTCCCCACATTTTGACAAGCGATTGAGAGGCCTGGGCTTTAGCCTTGGGCCTGATACAGGAAAATAGCAGTAAGAAAACAGCCACCGCTGTATTGTCATAGGAGAAGAGTTTTTATTTCCGTGAACTTCATACTCTTATATTCATATACATATTCTTCATGCTCATATTCTATTATATAAATAGACATTCAGCATATGTGGCTGCTGTGTTGCAGGTGTCTGTTTTGAATGGAACAGATCTGAAGACAGTGATTAACTACACTGGTGAGCAGGTGAGTCAGGGAGCTCCTGTCCACACCAGCCACAGAAATCTTGCTCTGTGTTTTCTGCTTGGCTCTTCTTAAGAGTTTTTAATTTGTGGAGCTGGTGTACGCAAAAATAATTTCCTTTACAGTGTTTTCCTTACAAGTTTTCGTGGTTTTGTGTAAAGCTCAGTTCTTGTGAGGAAAGTGTAGAGGCAATTTGTGCAAATGGTTCTGGGAATAGAAAAACACAGAGCTGTATTAAACAGCAATGATTAGCTCAGCTGAATAAATAAATTCCTGAGTGAATTTGCGTTCATTCTGAGTTTTGCAATTCAAACAGCTTCTATGTCTTTACATGGGCTTCCTGACAGATTAATTTGAAAGCAAAACAAATTTAGCACCGAAACTGCAAAACCTTTCTAGCCTGCATGTTTCCCCCTGTATTCTGTCCTGAACATTACAGTATCATGATGTTATAAATAAAGAATAAACCAGATTTTGATGATGCTTATGACGTTTAATGATGAGATTTTCACTGACCACAGATATGGAAATGCGATTAACACGGGTGTGTTTTTATTACAGATGGGATCATATTTTGGTTATGCAGTGGCAACAACTGATATCAACAGCGATGGGTGAGTAGCATCTCTCTCATTGTATGTGTTTCTTCCTATTGCATTTTATGTAGCAGGGCAGAATCTTGATTCTGATTGTTGATCGATCAACAAAGCCATTACAGCTCAAATTAATTTGTGTGATCTCCCTTTTTTTTGTGTGTGTAGGATGGCTGATCTGCTGGTGGGAGCCCCCATGTTCATGGTAAGGGGCTCTGATGGCCGTCTGGAAGAGATGGGCCGGGTCTATGTCTACCTACAGCGTGCCCCCCTGAAACTGGAGCCCCGCCTACCTCACCTGACAGGCACTCAGGTGTTTGGGAGATTTGGCAGCACCATTGCACCATTGGGAGATCTCAATCAGGATGGTTTTAATGGTAACAACTTGTATTTTATGGGTATTAGCTGGAAATAATGGGAACAAAAACATCTTTATATTTGAAGTTGATCTGGAATATATTTTTCCTCTCTTTTTGTCCGTGTGCAGATGTGGCTGTCAGCTGTCCGTTTGGAGGGGATGACTGGCGGGGACTGGTCTATATCTATAACGGATACTCAGAAGGACTCAGGGACAAACCATCTCAGGTGATCACTGGCCAGTGGGCTGCTGGGATGATTCCTGCCAGCTTTGGGTTTGCCCTCAGAGGTGCTAAGGACCTGGACATGAATGGATACCCAGATCTTATTGTTGGTGCCTTTGGTGTTGACAAGGCAATTCTCTATAGGTATGTAGTCTCATATTATAATAATTCAGTGTGTTTGTTTACTGTAGCACATGGAGATTGAAGAGTCCTAAATTGTGTCTACATTCTTTCTGTTGCCCACAGATCCCGCCCAATAGTCAACACCAGCGCCTCCTTGACAGTTTACCCCACCATGATCAACCCTGAAGAGAAGAACTGCATAGTGGCTAACGGCAACGCCAGCATGCCTGTTTCCTGGTGAGTGTTTAGTTCATCGTGTCAGCATTCGCCAAGTTCTGATATGGAAATCCTTCCCTTCAGCAGTCATTCTGTGAATTTAGTGTTGAGCTCTACTCTTATCGTCTGACCTATTTTCAAATGTCCTCACGGCATACCGTTTCTGCAGAGGAATACAGCTATAACATGCTGAATAGCAGCATTGTGAGTTGTTTTTTTGGCCTCCTCATATGTGCGCAGTACTCAATTCCAGCAACAGCAAGAGGAAACAGACGACGGCTGCTCGCTGCTCGACATGGTTGACACTGTGCTCATGTGTCTGCTTTTCCCCTCCAGATCCTGATCCATAAAGGAAACTCTTGTATACACGTGTCTTGATTATGCTATGTTGCCTGGCAATGAGGAGTTTTTGGTGGGGGTGAAAAGAGTGCTGAAGGGATAATGGGAAAGAGGGAGGGAGGGAGAGGCGAAAGGTTTTTGCAGTTGCTTTGAATGAGATATTGTTTGGTGGTGGAACACAGCTGGGAAACATCAGGACACATAGACTCCTGTGAGCGTGCGCACAAAGGCAGACACGGGAGCATATATTATGTTATTACTACTCTTCGAATGAAGCCCTCTCTGTCCTTTTATTTCTCATTTTTCACTTCCCTTTCCTGTTTCTCTTCAGCAGATTTTCCCTTTTCCGACCACATGTCTTCCTCATGGTTTTTGCTCTGGGTTTACTACTAAAAGGATTGAGGGTTTTGAGGTTGCTGACTTTTGGACAGCAGCGGCGTGTTGTGTGGCTGATGTCATGGGAGAGAGCTACAGGCTCATATAGACAGCAGTTGACTGGTCAGTGGTGAAACCTGAGACGTTGCCCAATTTCACCGTTCTTAACTCTGCTATTTCTTAAATATGTGGGGGACAGAGAGTGGAAACGGAGACACACCAATTTATCAGCATGGCTGGGGAAATCAGTCAGATGCGAGCGTTGTTTGACATTTTTTTTGTATTATACATCATATCCCCATTATGCCCTGTGTCTTGTAACTTGAACCATGTAAGGAGATAATGCTGACATAAGAAAAGTGGGAGGAAGTGAGTGGGGTGTCTTGTGTGTACAGTATATCTATGCTAACTCTCTACCATAAATTAATATGCTTTTCTCATTCTAACCTTGTCCCTTCTCTCCATTACAGTGTCAACCTGAGTTTCTGCTTATCTGCTGATGGGAAACACCTACCAGAAAATCTAGGTGAGCCATTTTTCCACATCTGCGCTGTAATACAAGAAACAAAGATGTCAAATAGCCACAGGTGGCAATTTATTAAGCCCATAACATTATATAGGTTAAAGTACTTTGGCATGCAAAGATGAGTGCAGTGTGCCAATATCTGCTATGATCCACATTTAATGATACTTATTCCCATTCCTATCAACCCCTAGTTATTATCTCTAATTACTCCTTCCTCCATAAACAACTGTTCTCTGATATTCCTGCCATTATGTTTAAGTTGCAGTGACTACATTGTGTATTTATGGAAGTCTTTTTAAACCTGTCATTAGGTGACTCAAGAACATTCATCATGCCATGAATGCTCATTTGTGTGCGTGTTATGTGTTCCAGATTTCCAGGTGGAGGTGCAGCTTGATAGTCACAAGCACAAGCAGAAAGGTGCAGTGAAGAGAGCTCTGTTCTTGGACTCCCAGCAGCCTTTGCTCCAAAAGAGTGTGAGGGTGCGCCATGGCGAGCGCGTGTGTGACCACACCAAGATTTACCTAAGAGTATGTCCACTCGATTTCTAATGAAAACCTCTGTGACTGATCATTATGTGACTTGTGCAGTACAACAGCAAAAACTGCACAAAATGCATCTTGTAAACAAACTCGTTTCATTGTGTGTTATTATCTTTGACTGCAGGATGACAAAGACTTCAGGGACAAACTCTCCTCTATTTATGTGGCCTTCAACTTCAGCTTGGATCCAAAAGCTGCTGCCGACTCCCACGGCCTGCAACCCATCCTCAACTATCAAGCCGCCCATGTGATTGAACAGAAGGTACTTTCACATGATCCTCCATTCAGCCCTGTTAACTCACCTTGGTGTGAGCTACAGGGTCTGTAGCACTAATATATGGCAGAGTAGTGTTAATTGTAATGTACATGAGGAAGTGATACACCATTCTCTCTGATCCTCCACACCAAAGAACCTCCTCTATTATCACCAGCAAATCACTGATTCACTCCTGATAAAAGACTGTTCTTCTTTATGGAAATTGTCAAGTACTCTGCTGGCAAGCATTCCAGAACGTCTGGAAAGCAGATTTTAATTGTGAAAATGTGAGCCATTTTTACAATAGGGAGTGTTTCTCTGTCCTGGCAGGACTAGTAACAATGGTTTGTGTCCAGAACTCAGCAGACACAAAAGCAAAAGGTATAGTAGATATTTCTTGGTGGGACAAAGCCAGGCTATTGGCCCCTCTGGTTAAAATTTATCAGCATTTTGCCACTTTTCCTCTGGCAGTAAGTAGGGTAGGTTTAAAATATGGGCATGCTTTCAGCTGTGCCATATGTGAGTTCAGCAACAGCCGCTAGATTGGAGGACTTAGGGAAAAGCAATAGCGTGGTTTGACCCCCCCCCCCCCNCCCCCCCCCCCCCAATCTGTGTGTTTCTATTATCTCTTTCTTATTGAATCAGGCCTGAACCCTGTCAATGATTTCCTTCCTACATATCAAAGCTGTTGGGTTCCAACAGATGTGGTCTTTTGCTGAACGAAGACCTTGAGAAAGGCCTGAGCTAAAGTATCAACCTTAAACCTGAATCAGCCTAATTTTCCCCCCACCACTCAAAGGCGGCAAACCTGATCTGTGTATATGTGTGTAAAGTGGGAGTGGGCATAGTGTCAAACTGCCAACATATTTCATTAATCTTGCTTTAGGCTGTGTCGGTGTAACAGTGTTATTATACCACAGCTTTGGCCTTGATCAGACATATGATGCCCTATTGCTTTCTACATGTTCCTTGAGAATGTGTGGCAGGCCATGTAACATTACATAGACTCTGCCAAGTTCTCACACTCTCCATGCTTGAGTGAGAATGAGAGATGGTTGATGTACTCGGCATAGCCTCGCTCTCTCTCATCCTTAACACATTCCACGTGTTTCTCTGAGGATTTCTGGCATTATGATGGATCTGTTAATTGCTGTAGTGGTCACTCTCAGATATCACAAGCAAATTCTTTGTGCTGTGTATGAATAGGGGAATACATTTGTGCAATCACGGTTGTCCTGCTATTTTAGAACTTGTGAATGTGTAAAGTTCGGCTTCAATGCCCTAATTGTTCTTAATGGACCATACTAGTGACTTTGCATGTTTAAGCCCAATAAACAACCTGCTACCTTATTTGCCAGCCATTTCCCAACTGGAGCAGTAAACATTATAATTGTTTTATCCTACCTTCCAGACTGCCATTGCTTTCGGTTCATTCCAGCACTCTATAAAAATCAACTTGCAGAAACTTGAAATGTGCGCGAGTTAGGTAATCCCTCACAGTGAACCACATGCTGTTGTTCTTTTTTTTTTTTTTTTTTTTTTTTTTTTTTTGAAAGTACTTAATTTAACCGGTCTAACATGGAGCTACGTGGAAGAAAATGTATGTCTCCGCCAGGAAATATAGTCCGCGGAGAAGACAGCGTTTACTGAGAAATTAAATTGACATTTGAATCTGAAGGATTAGGGGATTTTACAAAATAACTCAAAATAAAATGCAGTTTTATATTTAGCATTTGTTGGGCTCAAACAAAACTTAGTGGTATGGTCCTTTAAAATAATCACATCTTACCAAATAAGTATAATTTTATTTATTTATTTATGGACTCTACTCATATCGCCAAGTTAATGTTTTGATTATGCTCATGATGCTTGCTGTCAGTATGTCACATGCTGTCTGATGTAAGTGTTGTTAGCGTAGTAGGACTGGTCTACAAACTGTGCTCCTCTGCTCTTCAAAGACCAGGGAGCACATGTGGTCGAGTTAGCATGGTGGTTACCATGGTGTCCATAATTAGAGCCCCTGGATGTTGTAATGACAAGGAAGGCGCTAGGCTCTCTCTAATCTCCTCCTTCATTTCTATTTATTATCATCATCATCATGAGCATCATCACACTGTCACAATCACAGCGGGATGCAATTTACCAATCCGCAGGGCTTTCCCTGCCACTGCCCTGCCACACGTTCAGCGGTCATCCACTTACCCAGCGGTGTTTTTTTGTTCCTTTCTTGTCTTTTTTGCTGCTGTAATCTCTGATCCCTTCCACCCTCCCCTTCTGCTTTCCAGGTCAGGACAGACATCCTGTGTCTCAGTAAGTTCCCTTAGCCCTCAGGCTCCTCCCTCTCCATATGATCATGTACGGCTGTGGTTCGCTGGGTGGCGTAGCGTGTGGTGAAAGTGCGGTTTGCCGCATTGCGCTGTGATGTGGAATCTTGGCGAAAGCTGGGCTGGCAGCTTTGTGCTCCGCTCCACAGGAGTATCTCCTCTGGCTCGGTCTCTGGGCTTTCGAGCAGAAATCTCTCCCGTTCATCATTTCCTTCTCTTATGTTGCAAACAAAAAGCATGTGTGTGCTGGGACAGCTGGTTCAGAGGGAGTGTGTTTTTGCCTGTCATGAGTCAGTTATTGTTCCTCAGTACGATATTAACTGTTGTTGAGGGTGTCTGATGCACAGTGATGATGTCTTATAAATAAGACTGAGGACTGAGGTCCAGGTGTGTGTATTTGTACGTGTTTGTCTGTGTTTTGGACAGGGGTGGAATGTATTAGACACGCCACATGTCGCATCTTGCTACGCTCATCCTGTTGTCTACTTTACACAGATATTTAATTTATCTTCTGTGCCTAATTCTATTCAGATGGAACCTTCAGTTGATAAGCATGATCTGCAGCCCCCATTAAATCTTTTATTTTCCCCACTGTGCATCTTTTAGGCTCAGATTCTGTTGGACTGTGGAGAAGACAACATCTGTGTTCCTGACTTGAAGCTGGCAGTCCATGGGTAAGTCCATCCAATTCCTCATATATTTCAAAAATCCCAGAGCATATAGATCATAGCAAATGTACTAGAATAGTGTGGATAATACATGGTAAACTGTGAGCAGGGTCACAGACACTGAACTCTTCACCTCCTCTATGCAAATGGAACTTGAATTTAAGTGCTAAAGCAAAAACCAGCTGTTTTCGTCACTCCACTGCTTTGTTTAGTTTAGCATACCAGGGAATTTTGTTTAATAGCCATGGTACTGCACCACAATATGGCTTTACTGTCGTCTGGAAACAGGAAGCAGCTCTGCTCTACAGGTGCTACGACAGACGTTCAGGGAGCAGACAGGAGAGATGAAAGGGATCTGTTTGGAAAGTATGGGAGTAGTGTGCCAGAGTCCCAAACTCGCCCGCTTCTGAAGCTATGTCAAGAGCACTCCGCCACACTTTGATTTGAGCAATCTGTTAGCATTTTTCTCTCTCTTAAAAAAAAACAAAAAAAAAAACAACCTCCCCAATACTCCCTACTCTGCTCTGTCATTTTGATTTCACATTTCTATATTTATCTGCCCTCCACCTCAGTTTTTTCAATGTATGGCTTATTCGTCACATATGGACTAACCTGCTGTGCTCCATCCATGCGCAACTACAGAAACTGAGCTGCAGAAAGTGTTATTCGTGCAACTGGCGTAATGGCTTGATGTTTTTGTCTGTTGCATAGAAATGTATGTAAAGACTTTGAGAGTAGTTGAAGAGTTAAATTGACAGCCATGATTTAGTGGAATGTCAGTGAAAATTATCCATCATTCCTGTAGTGTTATTTCTTCTATTCTACTGCCAAAGCATATAACCTGTTCGACCAAGAGCCCTCCAGGGAACTGTTAAGGGTTTGTGGTGTTTTCTAATTTTTAGCCTTTGTTTGGTTTGAGAAGTGTGATGCCAGTTTGACTCGCTGGCCAGCAGAGGATCAACTTTAGAAATCTCTCTGTTCCTCCTCCTGCCCTGTTTTGTGGGACTGGGCTGTAATTAAAAGCGTCTGTGTGGCTGTCCAGATGGAATTTCTCATTGTTCTTAGTTGTGGAGGAGCATGAGGAGCAGGAGAAGGGGGAGGTGTTTTACAGTCCTACTTTTTGTAGTACTTGCATGTATGACTTTATTACAACCATGGAATATTCACTTGAACAGCCTTCTTAAGATGAATCTAATCAATGTTTTTAGGTTGCAGATATGCAACTTGTAACACATGCTCCTTTTAACTTGTGACACGCTAACTCGCCTTTATCTGCTTTATCTGCATTTATTTATCTAAAGTGGCCTGACACCCTTTGACCTGACCCTTTTAGTAATCAATTTTGTTTTTGGTTGGGTCCTCAGAGACAGGAAGGAAGTCTACCTGGGTGATGACAACTCGCTGACCTTGACTTTCAATGCCAGGAATGAGGGTGAGGGAGGGGCATACGAGTCAGAGCTGTATGTGGTGCTGCCTCCTGAAGCAGACTACAGTGGTATTGCCCGCAATAATGAGGTGAGTTAAAATGCAAAACAGCTAAACCTACATTTTATAGAACCTTCATGGGTGAACTATATAAAACCAAATTTATATTGACTTGAAATTATGATGTATTGCATAAGGTAGTGTCATAAATGATTTGCCAGGAACCCAACATACAGTGGGGTCCAAAAGTCTGAGATCACTGTGAAAATGCTTCTATTTTGCATTCTTTTTGAATTTAATACAAGATATTTCATTACAAATGATAATATCATCTTAACAATTTGAGTGAAAAGTTGAATCTTTGAAAAATGTACATGAATTTCAGAATATCTTAGTATTTGGTATGCTCCTCTTTTGCTTTGATGACAGCATGCACTAGAGCTGACATGGACTC
Source organism: Lucifuga dentata (assembly GCA_014773175.1). Lineage (NCBI taxonomy): Eukaryota > Metazoa > Chordata > Actinopteri > Ophidiiformes > Bythitidae > Lucifuga > Lucifuga dentata. The sequence goes on from VXCM01003281.1 coordinate 107,785, forward strand.
CACAAGTTTGTGCAAAACCTGACGACCCAAGTTATCCCAGCATGATTTGACAATGCTCCAAAGAACTTCTTGTGATGTCAGAATTTCTGATTATTTCCAGATTTACATGGAAAACATCACAGATTTTTGATGTGGTCTCAGACTTTTGGANTGATTATTTCCAGATTTACATGGAAAACATCACAGATTTTTGATGTGGTCTCAGACTTTTGGACCCTACTGTATGTCTCTTAGGATATGGTTATAGTTGGCTGTCTTTTTTTCTGATACAGTCTGATGGGATGTAGTAATGAGCATGTATGCTTTGTCCTTTACCGTGTTTGACCAATTTGTTCTCATGTTTCCTAGAGCCTGGCCCAGCTGACCTGCAGCTATGACACAGAGAACCAGACCAGATACCTCAGCTGTGATTTGGGCAACCCAATGAAGTCTGGTACCAGTGTAAGAACCCCCTGTCTTTTGGCTGTTCATAGATTCGACTCTCTTACGAGCTAGACTACAGGATTCTTTCCTGCAGCCCACATGCATGGTAATGCCAAATATTATAGGATATAGTACTGTCTATGGGAATTTAATTGTAGTAAACGGTGGTAAAAGTTGACACAGCAGCATTGTTTCCTGCACTGTGGAGGAAAAAAAGTTTGTTGACCCAGGATTGGTGAGAAGAACACAGGAAAAGTCAGCAGCTTGTGTTGTGACAGGATGCACAGACTCCATCTGTGCCCTTGGCTCCCTGCTGGGGAGAGTTCCCCTTTCTAATGATGCAGTCACAGGCTGGCATGGTTTAACAGGTCTGCAGAGGAAAACTGTCAGTTGAATGTTAACTAGGCGAGGCACACACAGATTTCTCTTTTCAGACGGTTCTAACATTCTTAGAGCTGTAACTTGGATTGTAACGTGGCTCAGTATATTGTTGATCTGTTGTAAAGTATGTGTAAATGCATAGATCAGTGCAGAGAGATTTATTATACCAGTGTGAGTCACTGACAGTTCGCACATACAGTATCTCCTCTCAGTGAAGATTGCTGCACAGTAGCCTTCTGATTGCAATTACTGTGCTGAACATGCACATGGTTTGTGTGGAAAACAAATGGGTTTGAAATGTTAAATGAATAAAGTGCAGCAGACAGAACAGCAACTCTCAGCTGCAGTCTGGACCTGCCAGGTGTAGTCCAAGGACTGACAAGGACTTCACAGAACATAAGTAACAATGATGATGATGATGATGATGATAATGGTCATGGATCTTCCTCTTTGCAGCTGTGGGCAGGCCTGCGTTTCACCGTGCCACGACTGAAGGATACACACAAGAGTGTTCAGTTTGAGCTGCAGATTCGCAGGTACAACTTCTTTTAACAAAGGACAGGGCTTCTGTTTCATTAGTAGACATCTGTACATCCCTTTAATAATATTTCTCTTTCACTCTGTCTTCACAGTAAAAATGAGAATAATTCCCATAGTGAGGTTGTTCCTTACAAGCTGGAGGTAGTTGTCCAGGCTGATGTAATTCTACAAGGGTGAGTTCAGTGTTAAGATTTGATCATTTGAAGTTTTGGGACTTTATGAAGTCTCGAGTGCCTTCCTACGCATTTTCACACTCTTCCTTTCTCTTTATTAGTGTGTCCCGTCCAGATAAAGTCTTCTTCTCGCCAGCCAATTGGAAGGCGACAAAAAGCCCTGATGTGGAGCAGGACGTCGGGCCTGCAGTGGAGCACATCTATGAGGTAACCAGCCGCGTTTTGCAGACTCACCGTAGCTGAGCAGATTAAGTTGGAAAGCAGATCCTATTCTTCGCGTAGAAAGCTGACTTCCCATGGCAGCCGTGAAGCAAAAATGAAGAAAACACACTCTAGATAACACCGTATTTTATTTCTTGTGCTGTGCCGATCCTGATCCCCTTTAGATGAAATTTAACAGTTCTCTACTTTAGGTGGTCTAATTGTAAAATAAAAAAAAATGTTGGATATTATAGGTTTTAGCAGCTATACTATGGCGCATGAATACAAAAAAATATGCAATGATAAAAGCGGCTTTTGAAGTGTTCAAATATTTAACATATTAGACTTTCCTTATTAATTTCTGCTTTGCTCTCTTTCTTTTGCAGCTGGTGAACAATGGGCCCAGTAAGATCAGCCACACCCTGCTTGAGCTGCGCTGCCCCCTCAGCATTCAGAGTCACAACCTCCTTTACCCTCTGGAATTCTCAACAGAAGGCCCCATCAACTGCACCTCCGACCGCAACATGAACCACCTACGCCTCAAAGTAAGACACACACCTCTTAGGGTCCAATGAGGCAAAGTCCAGTTGTGTGTGTGTCTGTATGAGCACGCGTCACACTCTGTCAGAGCAGTGTAGATCCCCACTCTGCTGTGTGATTAACAGATGGTCAATCCCGCTGGCTGGCCCACACCCACCTCCTCCTCCCTGCTTCTCAGCCCCACCCAGGACACTTAACCCCACCACCACTTTGATGTCCCAGCTCTTCGCTACGCTCAGCACAGCTTGATGAACCACCTCACCAAGCAATACACTCACTCGTCTTCAACATCTGACGACACGCCCCCTTACGCCAACTTGTAGCTTTTACATTTTGTGGCCAACGCGCCTCAGTGTAGTTGTTTGTTTGTGTTTATATTTGAAACTGGCCAGATGTTGAGCAGGGTTGTGAGTGGTCGTCTGTTTTGGCTGTGATCTGTCTTTCCCCCCTGGTGAATTACTAAGTACAGTGTATTTCCATGGGAACACATGTGGCGTAGAGCTCACATGCTTCTGATTAATGGCAAAGGCCTCTGGGTCATGCTATCATTAGGTCTTATATTGACTGAAAGGGTGGTGTGCTCTTCTTCCTGTGAGGTCAGGGTCCATATTGACCTAACGTGGTGTGTGTGTGTGTGTGTGTGTGTACTCTCCTCAGCTCCAGCAGACGTCCACAGAACTGCCACCTCTTCTGGCACTGAAGGCCCATGAACATCATGTCGAGAGGAGGGACGTCCACAAACACAACCTTGCTCAGTTGACTAACCTGGTGAGATTCTTGGGCTGAGGTTCACATGACGCCTGCACATATGCTGTTTTTTTTTTTTTTTTNTTTTTTTTTTTTTTTGTTGTTTGTTTTTTTGTAATATACAATTTAAACACATATTTAAAATATAAAACTTGAATAATTAAGAGATAAAACTTTCTAAATTTTTTGCGATAAAACATATTGTGTATTTGAATGAGCATCCTCAGCTTAAAAAGTGAAGTCTAATAGGTGACTGATTGGTAACATGAAAGTGAGGGAATGAGGAGCTTGAATTTACAGTTTGGCTGAAATGTGGAATATACTGTAGATCAGGACCCTAAAGGTGAATTAATCTGGATTCTTAATTTTGATTTTAGTTATTAAGACAACCTCTTCAGTTATGTTTGTAAATTCAGCTCAGATTTTCACAAATGGCACTTAAAGGCTTGAACAAGAAGGTTGAATTAAGATATTTTGTTACTTTGCCTGAAGTTAATAGTGCAGGTCTGCATCTACTTTGGTGGCACTGGCCTCGCTCTTACATGAGGCTCCTGGGATTGGGTAATTAGACTATGATGTCGTTAAAATGGAGGGGTCAGAGGGCATGGAGTTGTCCTGTTGTGGTGATTAACATTAAAGGGCCTTAAATGGTGGTGGAGGGGTGGGATTGAATGAGGGAGGCTGAGAAGATATGAGAAGATGGGAGGTTTTTTTTTTGTCATCGATGCCCTTGTGATTTGACAGACTAGTCTCTAATTTTTGGTTATGGGTGTTGTAAGGCCCTGGGCCCTCACACACTGGCTCTATTGAGCCATCCAGCTGCAGGTAGCCAATTTCTCTGTCTCAGTCTGTGGCTACCTGCCTTTACCAAAGAGGTCTTTGTCTGCATGCCTGTCGCTCCTAACTGTGCTCGTTTATCAAGCATGTCCAGTGACATGCCAGTATGAAGGAGCCCATTCTCCCCTTTTTCCTGTGTCTGCACTTTTGCTGCTCATGCTTGCAGGGACAGACATGTTCAGCATGTCTCTTAAAGAAAGCAGAAAGTGTTGTGTTTATTGTATGAGGCGGGAAGTAACTAAGTGCATTTTCTCAAGTACTTAAAGGACCACAGTGGTGGTTTTGCATATTTGAGCCCAATATATGCATTCTGCATACATCTTACGTTACTGACAACCATTGCCCAAAACATGCTACTGTATCAGTAAATATTACAGTTGTTTTTCATACCTTCCAGGCAGCCATTGATTTCAGTTCATTCCAGTACACTGTTAAAATCAACTTGTAGAGACTTGAAACGTCCATTACAGCGAACATGACATCTACTCAATTTTAGTTGTTTAAGTAACTAAATTTAACCGAACCAACATGGAGCTGCGGCAGAAAATGTATGTCTCCGCCAGGGAATGTAGTCCCAAGAAAAGACGGCTTTTATGGAGAAATTAAAAACAACTCTTCTACATTCAGATGTACATGTTAGCAGGCACAACATAAAATTTTAAGGTGGGTATCTCACCTGAAAATTTGATCTTGAAAGATTAGGGGGGTTTGTCAAAATACCAGTAAAACTAAAATACGGTTTTATGTTTTGGAAAATGATTGTCAGTAATGTAATATGTATGAGGGTAATATTTCTTGGGCTTAAATGTGCAAAATCACAGGTATGGTCTTTTAAGTAGTGTTTTATGCAGGCCCTGTGCAGACAGCTGTTCTGTAAACAGGTTCATCTGTTATATTATGAAATTATGAGAACAACTTCCTGAAGTTCCAGCTTTTGACCACATAATCCCACCGGGGAGGATATGTGGGCCTTTGGGTGAGGCATCTTTGGCACTGGACCATGTTCATGTCCTCTCCAGAGCTTTCAAGCCCCTCTGCCCTGGGGCATCATGGAGGTCGAGCAGAAGGAAGTGGACCGATACACTCCCTGTCTGTCTGAATGCTCTCATTAAGCCTGTTTAAGACTGAGCCTAAAGGAACTAGGCGGGTACTCTCCTCTGCTCCTGTGTTTGCCCTGCTTGGTGTAATAAGTAAACTAATATGCTCCCGCAGGAAAGCCACCAAAACCTCTCAGTGTGGGGGTGGTCTGACTACAGCACCAGCTGTAAAACACAGTGTGTGTGGATCATTTAGAAAAGTTAAACACACCAATATGCATTATGGGGATAATTAAGACAGTGTATTCTACAGTCTTGCGAAAAATGGGCTGGTTTTAGTGGTTGGGCAATAATGTGAAGAATGGTGACTGCATGCTGCATTTTTACAGTCTCATGACATTCCTTCAGTCTGTTTAATTTGAAACAGGCCTTGAATAGGGCTCATAACATTGGGCTCTTTGTTATATTTATTTGACCTGCAGCATTAAAATGGCTGTTATTTGTCCTTTCCATATCTGCTCCTCCATTTTTAACTTTTGACTTTGTGACTTTCATCTGTATCTAATTCCTGTGCCTGTGTGCGTTTTGTTTTGTGGGATGGAAAAGTTTACAGATGCTTGCATAAAATGATTTTCAACACTCAAATTATATGATTTAGCATCGCTGTAACACTGACTTATCTAGTCTCTCTTGGTCTCTCCAGTCCTGCTCTACTGTGGAGTGCTGGACTCTCCAGTGCATTGTGGGTCTGCTGGAGAGGGGGACTACTGCGATCCTCAAAGTGCGCTCCCGCATCTGGGCTGAGACCTTCATTGAGGTTTGTGGGAGATGAACCCTGCCTTACAAACTCACTACACATGTACTATGCATGAACACATGTTCCAACCCAATGACAAAGGCATGCCACAGGGAAAAAGGCAGGGCACTAGAGATTGAACCATTCCTATTGGTGCCTGTGTGCTATTTTATGTCCTGCTTTGGCAGAACTTAAGTAGTCATTATTCATTAAAGCATTGTGAAGGAAAATACTGGGAGCAAAAACCTTGAATTTGTGCTGGCAAAGACAAAGAGCTGCAGTAATCAATCATGAATACTTGTGTGTGGATCACTTCAGTCTCATATTTGGGTCACCAAAAAGGACGGCATGAAGCAAAGATTGCTCGATTTAGGATTGGCTGTTTGGTTTTTGTGTTTTTTGTGCAAGTGTGCATGCAGACTGTTTCTATTTTTATCTATTTTTTTTCTTGCTCCTGTCTGAACTACACAGACTTTTCTGTTGTAATACAAGGCATAGTGTGTAACTATATTAAAATATTCATTATCGGGTACTCCTAGCTTCTCATAGGATTGGAATGCTACAGGGATTTTCTGTGCAAGAGGTGCATGATCTCTGTAAGGCTTTACCGCCATCTAGTGTGAGACTAATGAATTGCATATATTTTGAATCTTGATTCAATATTTCAATAAGTAATATTAATTCCTTCAGAGAGCTTATAAGCATTATGTGCTGGAGTGCCTGGCCAGATACAGTGTGACAAAGATGCCCTACGCCATCCTACCCAAACATACTCCCAGTGGACACAAAAAGGTATTAAATCTTTATTATATAGTATTAATTAGTCTGTATATTCCTGCATGCCTACTGTATGCAAATGTAATTTTGATTTTTTTCACTGGCTTAATAATTGAGGATAAGCGGTGCTTCCCTCCTTAGGTGGTGACACCAGTCGTTTGGAACAAACCAGATATTGAGAACTCAGTTCCTCTGTGGATAATCATCTTGGCGATTTTGGCTGGACTCCTGCTTCTAGCTTTACTCATCTATGTCCTATACAAGGTCAGTGCACAAGTATACTGCTGCTGAATTTTCTGTTTAAAGTTTCATTAAATGATGAATGAGAACTGATAAATATCACTGTTTCCTAATTTGTGTCTTCTTCTTATTCTCATAGTTTGGCTTCTTCAAACGTTCTCTACCTTATGGCACCGCAATGGAGAAAGCACAACTGAAACCACAGGCTGCCTCTGAGGCATAAATGACCAGAACCACAGTACCTGACCATATGATTGCAATGGAGAAACACAATGGAACATGAAGAGTGGATCAGAAAGCAGTCGGAAGAGTTAGGAGAAGGAAAGACCACTGGAACTCCACTGTGCTGCACTAGAGGAAGACAAAAACCCAAAGATCTCCAAGCCAAATGAATGTTTTTTTTTTTTTTTTTTTTNTTTTTTTTTTTTTTTTTTCTTTTTAATTTATGTCTTGTTTTTGGCTGGTTGGGATTGTTAGCAAATACAGTTTTTCTCAATGTCATAGTGTGATTGCCTGAAGACTAAAAGACTAAAAAATGAGAAAGGGACTGCAAAAGAATTGCAGGAGCGCAGACAACTAAACTGTGGATGCAGGAAGAAGCCTGCTGGTTTTGGAATTGAGGATCCATGTGATAGAGAATTCTGTATCATCCTTTTAACTGCCTTATTTTGGTGCTAATGATCTGCATTGCCTCTGAGCGGATGTTGCCACATATTTTATGTTTTATATTGCTTCCTGAAGGTGGCATGAAAGTATTCTGATATTTTCTGAACATGTGGTTGAATAACAACCATCAGTGGAAATATTACTTGCCCAGGTGTCTGAACCAAATCTGTTCAATAGTATTTAATTTTTAACATGTTTTCATTTGCTTCTAAACTGACCTGTCCAGGCTGTTTCCCTGCCCCCAGATACATGCTGGGATAGGCTGCAGCAACCCCGCAGGATAAACAGCATAAAAATGGATGGATGGATGCTTCTTAAGATCTCTCTCTCTGCCTCAGGATGGTGGACAGTGCCGGGTTGTGTTGTTTTTGCACTCAAAGGAAATCTACTGATGTACCTACAAAAACACCAAAGACTGAATGACCTTCCTTTGAGTTTTGATTTTGACTCCTACTGATCACTTTTAAATCCTCTTTGTTCATGTTCATGTTGCCAGTGTTGTCGTCATCATTGTTGTGTAGTCAGTTGGGTTGGGACTGGTACCACCACGGACCTGTGAAACCTCATGTTAGGCTTGCAGCAGCGTGGTGCTTCTGTCAGGAAAAATGGTTGGTGGTCTCCTAGAGAATGTTTTGCCTAGTTTGGTTTGGCTCTTACAGCTCGGAGACTATATACAAGCAAATAATGCTCAGGTGAAACCAGAGTTAGTGTCCATGGTGTGATTATGTCTTGAAGCAAAGGTATGACAATCAACAATGTTTCAGCCTTGACAGTCTAGTTTGAGAGCAGGCAGTGTCATCTTAGTGTGGAAGATTCATTTTCACTTGTGAGATACTACAGTATATGTTTGTCTTTTAGGTAAATGTTGCCTGTTTTAGTAAGAGAACTAACAGTGGCTGAAATTATCCCACTATCAAAAGGCTACAGGGACTGAACATAACCTGCTTTCATTTGTCATGTACATAGATTTTATGTGCCTTAAATGTAAATAGCTGATGTCTGTGGGTTAGACTTTAGGGTTGTGTGTGTGCATGCATGTATACATGCAGATGCATGTGACTTTGTGCATACATGCCTTTGTGTGAATGGTGTATTTATGAATGTTTGTTTTGTGTATGAAGAGGTTATGCCTTTCCCAGTGCTTAGTCCCGTCCATCCCAATCACCTCTGTAGCTTGAGATCACTGAGGTTGGAGCCATTCTGCATTACTGCTGGTTATGATAGCATGAATAATCAGTATCCAGGATGATTTCTTAAAATGAGTGGCAGCATTTGCAATACTTACAACCTCAGAGGTATCAGGTGCAAAAATATGGACTGTAAGGGTCCTGTCCAAATCTGTTACAGCATTCTGCAGAATGTCAGTTTGTACCTCTAACAAATGGATAACTAGGCACTGGGAACTAAAAATTGTTTGGAAGTGCAATATTTATATTCACTCTTTTTAATATTACTGTTTGTCTGTTGTTTTATATTTTATCTGCGATAAAACAACGTTGTAACGTGGACATTTGTGTCATGTGATACAAAATCTGTGAGGTTCTGGCTTAAAAATTTCACCTGCGTTCTCACCAAACATAGTCAAGTGTGAAACTTTTCAGGATTTTCCCACTGCAGATATACTCACCACTTCTATGCTGGACCACTTTCATGATTTATGTATCCACAGTGACACATACCCAGAAACACAGACTGCCAGAACATGTGAGTCAAGCTTGGGTATGTGGGTGTGTGACTGATAATGTATGTGCTGTGCAGTTCCACCTGTCTAAACACAACCATTACACTAACCACGTGTTACATTTGTATGACTCATTAGTTTTTCCATGCCCCCCCCCNCCCCCATATTGAATAGTAATTTACTATTTATCTATTTGTCATAGAAGCCACAACAGTTCTCCAGGTGGAAAGTCTACAAAATCCCTATTTGGAAATTGATGTAAATCCTTTAATTCTTTACTGATCATGCCAATCTATTATTTATAATGACAGGATTATTTTACTACTTCCGCCATGGTTGCAACAGGAGAAGGCACTGAGTTGTCCTTTGTATTTTTTTGTATATGTCTTAGCCCATAATCACTCTCTGGGACTTTGAAAAAGATGGTGTACATATTCATGACAAGGAGAGTGTGTTTGAGTTCAAATGATAAACTGATTTGTTGTGAATTTTTCTCACCCCATATTGGGGAGAACATTTTAGCGGGAGGGGAAGGAAGGGGGATCTTTCTACCTGTTATGTTTGTACTTTAAATAAAATATTTCCCTTTTTACAAATCTTTGTGTTGTGATTCAATATGCGTAACTGAGAAAATAATTTATTTAGAAAACAACACAGTATGAAATAATATGCAAGTCAGTAGATTGCTTGGCTGCCAAATATGAGCTGGTACAATATATTAGTTTTATAGTTAAAATACAAACAATTGATTTCCACTGGCAAAGCTTTGTATGTGCCCTTTTGTGGAAGAACCACACTGGTTCTTCCACAAACAGCAATACACAAACTCACATAAATGGATTTTAACACTGTTTCCACTGGGGCCCCCTATAAACAAAATGTATATACACCAGTATTCTGTAAAAGTGTTTCGATTGAGTATTCAAAAGTTCCAAAACGTTAGGCACAAGAGGTCACAATGCATGTTCCTTCATCTTTTTCACCTCCATTCATTCAGTCATCACCTTGAGAGGTCCATCTTATTTTAATACATGTGGAATATTTGATATTCCATCACTGGTCCAAAGTTAGTCTACAGTGCTCAAGTCTTTGAATGTCTGCAGGTTGAAGTCCTAGCATTCTATTGTTCTTGATAGTTGTGTTAATTTGCGCTGGTTGTCAATCACCTTGAGGTTCTGAACGTAGTGTCGGATGTAGCTTGGACTCCGCAGTGGGAAGGAGTGGTCTGAGTCTGGACAAGAGGAATAAATGATGTTTGGCTCAGCACATATTTAAGTATTTTGTTGATTGATTAAGGAAAGTTGAAGAAGCTGTGTGGATCAATCAAGATAACATTTGTAAAGATCACTACTGGCTACAGGCCATAGTGATTTATAAAAACTCTTTGGCTTACAAGGAATACAATAAAATGCAAAAGTAATGTATGGTAGGTGTAGCTTACATGTAGACATGCGAATAGAAGGACCCTCCAGAAACATCCGATCTGCCAGGCTCCTCTGTGGAGATGAAGGCACTGCAGAAGAAAGAGAAGGGTCTGTGATGAATGGTGTGGTTATGAACAAATATAGTATAAAGTGCTTTGCTGAATATAATATATATGGCCAAAATTAGTATATTTCCTGATGAACGCTTTAAATGAGAGCCTGAATCTGTTTGCTGTACCACAAGTTAGATTGATAATGTACCGTAAGGCTGGCTTCTGCATCCTCGTACTATTTTCACTGTTTTGGCAATCATGCGCTGCAACAATTGAAGAAAAAAGTTTAAGCAATTTAAGCCAAACTCATACTGAGGACAAGAATAGAATAATGCAGCTCAGAATAATCTGTCTTACCATTTTCTCAAAATTGACCAATTTGTCTACGTAGTTCTGGTTTCCCTCATGGATAAATGTCATGTCTGCATAGAGACATGGCAGAAACCATGCCAGTGATTAATATGATAATTTAGTCACCGATCTCATTTACACATTAAATGATTATTTAATTTATGAGCACTTACATTAAATTGTCTTTAGGCTATATAGCATGTAAGTGTTACCTTTGAGCAGCAGAGGCATGAAGGGGATGTAAGGAGGATTGAGTTTGGCCACAGCCAATCTGTAGGCCCTGTGGTTCCGTGAGGGATCCTAAGAGAAGCAGGACAACAAGCGCTAGTGATTACTGTGAGTTACGTGACATTAAAATGACAGAAGTAATTTGAAAGTAAGAAACAAAACTACAGTACATCCACAGCTTTGGAACATTTAGTAATTATACTGAAATGAGAGCACACAATGTAACAGCGTGTTTACAACACTTACCATCAACCTCTCATAGGCACAGTAAATTCGTTTAGTCTTGCTGGGTATTCTCTGACAACAACAAGGAAAATGCTGTGTGAGTCATGGTGACACAGCATTTAATAACATAAATGTTGCATTCACTGGTCTCACCTCCCAGGTCTTGTAAAGCCTCTGCACTGCACTGTTGCTTAAACCAAACATCACGGCAAAGAATGAATTGAGATTCTTCTGCTCCTTTAATCTGTGACAGAGGGGATAAACAGCTACGGAAAATTAGGTCAACTATGGTGATTCTTATATTGCAGATTTTTAAGATGGACAGTATGCAAGTGTGGCTGAGGCTACAAAAGCCTCAGAGACTCTTACACTGCAGCAATCTTGATGAACTTTTTGAGCAGAATGGCTCGTTTCACCAGGTCTTCGCAGAGGCAAAGCTCCGTCACGACCCAGTACTGCACCTCATTGAAGCGGCACACAAATCGTTCCAGGTTAGCTGTGATGGCTCCTGGGAATTTATGATGGCCAAATATGTAGTGGATAAGCTCTACCTGGAAAGATGGGGCCAATGAGACACACACACACACACACACACACACACACACACACACACACCAGAATAAGTAATGCACACAGAGAAAATTAATTTAACAGAAACAATAGCCTCTCTGGAAATCATGTAAAACTCCAGACTAAAAAAAAAGGAGGAATGTGTACTGATACATGAGAAAATGCATTTGAGGTAACAGACACTTGAAATACCTCACTTATTGCATACTCGTGGTATTTGAGTTTATGAGATATTAATAAGCTATTTACATTGAATCTGTTGAGATTAAATATTTGTTATCTCTGCTTTTGTCTGGCTGTGTCACAGGGTTACCTCATGCATGGCAGTGAACAGCTCCCAGTCATAACTGGTGAGTTCAGTGGCGATGTCTTTAGAGCTCATCTGCTCAATGGCGTCAGTGGTTCCCTGTTCTGGACCCTGCTGCTCCTTCAGCGGCATCTGGTTGATAGAGAGAGAGAGACCCTACATAACCCTGACATAACATTTATGAACATATTATGTGTGGTATAAAAACAAAATAAAAGCTAACAGCAGTTGTTATTCAGTGGAGCTAAAAGTAGAGTGTAAGGTTTAGGGAGGGGCATATAAGGTCATTCAGCAATCCAAATCAGCCAATCATCAGCTGATCTACCTGAGTGACAGCTACACAGGCAACACCTGGCTCCATATATCCAAATCCTACGCTACTGCTAGCTGCTATAGCTGCTGCTACCTGCTCCTCTCTGGCCAGTAAAAATGCTCCATGCAGCACTCCAGCATTCACTCATATTATTTTCACTTTAATCTTGAAATTAGTTTTATTTAACAAGCGTTCTCTCCTCTTTCCAGCTGCTCTTATCCCTTACATCTATGCTACAACAACCTTTTAAAACTATGACTCAACCACGTCAAATGTTGATAACACTGACCAGTATGATGTCAACTGGCTTTGTTCAAGCTACACTGGAGGTTTGTTTTGCCCCACCCAATATGATATAAACAAACCTATCAAAATCAAACTTAACCATATTAGCCAAGCTAAATAATACTGAGTTACAGGTTATCAAAATTCAAATCCTAAATGGTGAGATTCTAGTTTTTGCTTATTTCAAAAATTGATTATTGTAGAAAGCAAATGTTACTTACCAGCTGTTCCACCTGGCTGGCTATGCAGATGAAGAGTCTCTCATTGAGTCCCAGGGCGGTGTAGACTGCAGTGGCATCCAACTTTAGCTGAGCTCGTTCTGTGTGTATTTAATACATCAAAAACTCATTTTCAGTGTAACTACATGCAACTGCTGACAAAGAACAGTACAAAATCTATTAGCACTACACAGACAGGGCTGGAATCTCATAAGCAACTGTGAATATTTCATTCACACAAATTGAATACATGGGTCAGGATGATTAATAGCTGACTCCCACCTCCCATGGAGTTCATTTTGACCAGGATGTGATCCCCTCCAGGTTTCACTATGGCTGACATCACATCCTGCACTGACATGTTCACTGGGAGCATCAGAGTGAGAGGCTTGTTGTCTGGCTTGTAGATCTCATACAACACTACAGGGAGGAATGACAATGAGAAAAAAAAGAAAAGGAGAAGATATGCTGATTTCATGATTGATGACATTAATAATGGTGTGTGATCATATCTGTTACTCATGAATAGCAAATATAATGAAATTCTTAAATGCTGTCATAAATTTTAATGATATGAAAAAGAAAGTTTGGTTCATCATCATATACATCCAGCCCTCACCTTCATCTTGTGCTCTGATTGGCTGTAGCCTCCCCACTGGCTCCTCACAATTTGAAAACCAATCAAACTGCTGGTTCTGTTGATAATATCAAATGTGAGACATGTGACATGAAAATGACAAATAACAACAACACAATACATTTTCTCATTTTACAATCATATGACAATGCCTACCCTACTCAGTGACTGATATCCATTCTCTGACCTGTTGAAGGATTCAGGGATACACAGTGTAAACTGATGCTATGCTGCTAAATGTATGAGTTACATAACATGAGAGTGACCATAAAACAGCAGATGTTTTAAGATGTACAACAGATATAATTACAATCTGGTTCTCCTCCTTTCTCTGAATTGTTCTTTCAGTGTGCTGGACAGACGGGAATCCGCTGCAACCTCTGTCTTCATCCTCTGTTGCAACACAGACACAAAAGCTGACATGTAGTCTTGAGTCACTAGGTTATAATTTGTCCTCACATGGAAAATATATATTGCTGCAAATACAGATATATGAATCTCGCCTGCGACCTCACCTCCAGAAAGTCTACAGCAATAGGGTCTTCCCTAAGCAAAAGGCCATACAGTGCCACCCACTGGCCAATCAGCTTCACTACCTTCTGCTTGGTGCTGAGAATATATGCTGCCTTCTCCTGATCAGATCCCTCTGAAGGCTCCGCGTGGTAAGTGCAATCAAGGTTAAGGGGTAATTGTAATACAAGCATCACTAATGCAAAATCATCACATATTATCCTTATCATCATCATCATCATTGTTACTGTAACAATTATTATGACCATCACAGGATATTGGTGCTGCAGAGCAGGACACAGCTGATTGAAAGGCATGAAGACTTTGTGGGTGAGCAGAAAGTCACTCACACTGGGATCTGCAAAAGGAAAAGCATAGCACCAACTCATAGCTGATTAACCAACAGTTACTTCAGTTATTTGCCTACTTTTAAAGGATTTAAAAAGCCAGAAGGAATGTGATCAACCTAATTACACATTCTTAAAATACATATGCTGCCCTTTTAATGTGAAAGATGAAAAGCTATTCAAGACACTGGAATGGTAACCAAAGTGTGTTAATCCTAAATGGCTGACTGGTAGTAACACAGTAGTGAAAAAGGGAACCACTGCATCTAAATTTCTCAGGAAAAACATTCTTAGTGAACAGGAAAAAAAAGTGTGCAAGAGCCCACCTATAGCATCATTTCCATTTGAGTCCAGCTTTACTGTTTCCAGCAGATTTTCCAAGATTTTCTCTGGTGTTCCTGACATCACAGTGTACCTGCACAGGTTAGACAGGACAGTTAGACCCCAAATGATATGCTGAATTACAAATCGCTCGGTCATAATTATCACATATTGTCAGAATTGGCACATATGCTGTCTGATCACTTAATCAATAAATTAATAAGCTAGCAAGCAAAAATAAAAAAAATCATGTTTGAATTATTTTTGATAAATACAATGTCCATATACTATATATGATTATTTCCAAATATCTGCAGTCATCCACCAAAATTCAATATTGTTTAGGTTCTACGGATTATGGTAATTGGTAAAGTGAATCATTTGTGTGAAGGAAGAGAGAAAAAGAGAGAGAGAAAGAAAGAGAGAGAGAGAGAGAGAGAGAGAGAGAGAGAGAGAGAGAGAGAGAGAGCAGTAAATATTTGTGATATGTGTAGGTATGAAGAAGGAAACAAGGGAAACACAGGCAAGGGTAGGTCAGCATCACTTTAATTCAATTGTAGGTTTGCTAAAACACTTCAGGACTGATAAGAAGTTATTTGAGGCAGGGTTGAAGTCCATTTCTTTTCTCCGTCAGATAACCACTCTATTAACAAGACATTTACCACGTGACAAAGCCTCTGTATATTTCTCCCTCACTGTGTTAAAATGATAATGCATTTGTGTTAATGTAGCCACACCTATCTAAAGTGTCTTACAAGAATCTTAACGATAAAAGCCCTGCTTTTGAATTGACTGCTGTATTGTTTGAAAGGTGGGTGTGCCACCATTTCTTACTTGCTGTTGTTTCCTCCTCCCTGCTCAGCCGAGTTGACGCTCTTCTCCAAGACCAGCACGGTTTTCCCATGCTCCTCCAGGCGCACTGTATTAGCCTCCACATCCTGAAAAACAATAAACACAGACATGAATGACGACCCAGTTTGTGGTGCGCACGCAGAAATAGATTGAGAGCCACATCAGCCTGCACATGGCATGACCTTATTTGAGGAATTTCCTATTTTGTTTTTTTTTTGACCTATCCTGACTAAAAAAAGCTGCACACGGAGCAATTACATAACCTGACATACCTTGAGGATCCGTATGAAGTCCTGTTTATCAACACGGAGGAAATGGCAATTGTCCTCTCTCAGGATGATGGTGGCAGCACGGGGAGCATCATTCAGCAAAGCCAGCTGCCCAAAGTCCTCACCCTCATGTAGTGTTGTTACCAAGCCCTGCATGTATGCAGCACATTCTGTAGTTAAATATTTCAACAATTCTGAATTTTATGAGATTTTTGAAAGATAGTATATCTATTTACCTTTCCGTGTGTGATCACATTTACAGAGCCTTTCCAGATGATGTACCAAGACGTGCCTTTGTCCCCCTGACTAAATACTACATCACAAAAAAGGCAATCAGCACAGTCATCTGTATGACCCTTTACATCAGTCCTCACTACATGAAGATCATATTTACATAGCAGTGGGCTCTGTCAAGTCTTTTATACTAGATAGAATTATAAAAGAGCATAAACGACACATGACAACCACACTGCAACTTGAAACAATGGAGGAAGTTTAAATGTTCCAGATGGTTTCTGGTTTACTAGAGATCATTTGGCATCTGTTGCACATCAGAACACTTGTGCAATGAGGATCTCTACCACCTAAGCTCAAATGTCAGCAGATATGCCAAACTCACACACTGTTCCTGCCTTGGCATGTGATTCAAAGACCAGCACTGCTGCCAGCTCCTTACGTACCTAAGAAGGCAAAGGCAAGAAATCAGATATTATTCAGATGGTTCTTTGGTCTCATACTTTAAAATCAGGGGCAAAGGAATGCATGGCTTGTTCTAATAATCTAGTAATGACCAATTACTCTGATCAGAAATGAGACTTAAAATAAGATGTTTCAAATGTCTAGTAAAATCCACATCACTTGGCATAAACAAAAAAGGTTGTGGGTGATTCTGAAGTATATGCAAGGAGAAATTGAAAACAAATATAGTAATAGTAATCTTAAAACAGATTCAAATGGAGTTTTCATATCAGTGACCACACTTTAATCATTGCTACAGAGTACTATTTTTTTTTTAAAGGACACAAAAGTTCCTGATGTTAGGGGCATCATTATTTAGAAAGTAATAGTGACTGACAGAGGTGGAGAGATGGGCGGCAGCTTTGACATGGAGCAGCTCCTCGTAGATGATCTCCAGGTCCTCAGCACTCCTCTGACTGGGACTAAACAGGACAGTTGACACAATAAAGCCTTTGGAGGACTAGACAGCTAGCTAGAAATATCAATCAGTGATTCCATTTTCTCTATAACATCATTACTCGGCCATCGTCATAGCTTTCCTAGTCATCATACTAGTGTTACAGTCATTATAATGGCATACTGACCATTTCCGTAGAATCATGGTGAGCAGAGCATCTGGACCCAACTGAGAAAGCAGTGACAGACTTTCCTGTAGCTCGTCCTCTGAGTCTTTCTCATTTGTTATGTGATTCTGGCCAAACTCGGAGTCCAAGAAGCGGTAGAAATGGGTGTCCTTGTCATGGAAGTTTAACTCGTTTTTCACTGGATTGAGGCAGACAGACGTATTTGACAAAAACATAACTCTCTTATACACGGATTTCTTAAAAGTGTACAGCTCAGTAAATGACAACTTCAGGGGTGACTTTTGCTGTCATGTAATAACTCTAGAATGGCAAGATAAATGACAATAGATGCAAATATATTCTGAGTGACCCTCTTCACTTGAATGCAAACCATTTCTTTCCTGATTGGAGTGGTCTCTTCCTAGAGGATAGGCTCTTTGGTTGATGGTGCCCCCATCCAAAGAGTGTGACGGTTTATGAATCCTTGGCTGAGTGAGAACACTTTGTATAAAACACACTTTCTGGCACCAGATTTTAACCTTCAAGTAATTCTAGGACATTCTTGAGCAGTGCCTGAGACACTAGTTTCTGTCATTATCAGAATATTACAAAACTGAAATGCAGCGGATGACAGAGATTTTTGTGGAACAATTTGACACACGTCTAGAGTCCAGATGTTATTGTGTCCTTTATTTTCTTAAATCATCTATTTCTTCTGTTCTTACCATGAACAAGGATTCCTTCATCCACCAAGACTTGCCATATTCCAACTGCCTGGCTTCTTGATTGGAGGGCTTCATTTTGTTTCATCAGCCAATCAACAAGTTCCTTACCTGAGCAACACTGTCTAGAAGAAAAAATAGATTTAACATGCTGGATTGCATATGTTTTGCAGAGATCATCACCATGTAAGGGTTTGTACCTGTATGTTTTCAGGTGGTACTTTCTATCTCGGATCAGACCAGGATTGTGCTCAATCATAACGCTACAGACTGATCTGGCTGCTTTCCAAACACGTTCGGACAGAAACTAGATGGAAGATAAAAAGAAAAAAGGTATTTATTTTTGATCAAAGAACATACATGTGACATGATGGAGCTGTGACGGAAACAGAGTGAGAAAGAAAGAGAAAGAAGGCTGTGTACATAAATAAGTATGTAACACCGAGGATCTCGTTTATTGAACCAGTTAACTTCTGTGTTTATGGAAGACAGAGGTTAGTAGTTTGTGTGTGTGTGTGTGTATGTGTGTGTGTGTGTGTGTGTGTGAGAGAGAGAGAGAGAGAGAGAGAGAGAGAGAGAGAGAGAGTTTTTTCAGTTTCACTCAGAGACAGTAGAGATCATGTGTGGTGGCACATACGTCAGCAGCGCGTGTGAAGATTTTTGTGGGTGTGTGTGTTTAATGTGGTGTGTGTGTGTGTGTGTGTGTGTGTGGGCAGTGGGGTTCTGTGCTGAGAATGTGTTAAGATTTGCTATGTTAAACTCTCCCACACCTTGCTGAGTTTTCCAAACCAGCCTATGCAACCAACTCTCTGGCTGGTACATGGCAACAACAAATATTCCTCTGATTGCTCTCAATTTAATTTCCTAATTGACCATCCCTTACACACACACACACACACACACACACACACACACACACACACACACACACACACACGCTCAGCTAACTTCTAATAACCTGTGTCATATTTTCATGCTTTGTGCCCTGCTTCTGTTCAAAAGACAAATTTGATTTAAAAAAAAAAAAAACACCAAACAATTGACTGACATTTTTCTTGTGCTCCTCTCTATTGTCCTTCTTCTTGCATTTCTGCACCCAGTCTTGTGATCCCACGAGTGACTCAGATGGTTGGGTTGCTTGTTATTTGGATTTTCCTCAACACACTGTTATTTGTTCAAGGTGGTGGTCTTGAGGTGCATACACATACCCCAAAAATCACAATTTTCTCTATCAGCTCTCTCTTTCATACTGAGTGGAGTAGCAATGAACGGAAGCCAGTGAGAACTATTCTTCTGGAGGTTTCTTCAAATAAGCCAGGATATTTGAACAGCTAGTGACATAATTTGCTGACCCCATGACTCTATGATGATAATCCAACCCATGCCCTTTCACTTGAACTGGGATTAACTAAACCACTATACAAATGGCAGGCATAAGGGGATATCTAGTACATAACACTGTGTAGTACACACTTCAACCTATCATTCCCATGTCAGCCGGTTCCCAGACCTGACATCTAGAGAATAAATGTGTCCCCAGGAATCTGCTGTGCCCCACTGGAGTTATGGAGTGCCCCTTATCCCCATGGGATGGGGCAGACTGCCTCTAGAGTCACCAGTTTTCCCAGGGGCCTGTTTTCCTCTGAGACTCCCATAGCCACATTCACAGGCTTGTCAGCTCCAACTCTAAAAGATGGAGCTCAGAAAGCATTCATCTTCCTGAAGCACGGTAGTCGCTTGGTGAAGCAGTTTCCATTACCTAACCCAGTCCTTATAAAAACAATATAAAAACCATATCTCTTATATAAGCATGCAGAAAACTGAATAAATTGTTTCCTACTGCTGTAATTCATTCCAGTGCTGAGCATCTGTGGCAGCTTGTATATTCTTTATTGTCTGCATGTAGGCTGCCTAGACTAATCATGTTATCTAAGAACTATAACCCATGTGTTACGCATGTTTTTCTACCTGACTCAAATTACAGAGCAAACACCTTTCCCACAGGTGCGGGCAGTCAATGACACAAAGTACAAAACACACAGAGCCTGTGTGTGTGGTGGGGTGGACTACTGACGTGTGGGCCATCTGTAAAGTTTTATGACAAGGGTCACCTCTTATGTTGAGTTATATATGCTCATCTAATATGTTTATAATAGAATACTGTTGTATATATTTAGGGCCAAATTTAGTTCAAATAAATTACTGCTTCTTCCAACATTATTCAGTCATCAATCTGCTGATTTAAAATTACCTGTATGGAATTAGCTTGATATTGATTTACGTCTTTGTCACCAAACAGAAGATCTTAACTGCCTTAATCATATTATTATTTAATTTGTTTGACTTCAGTGTTTGTTGAAACCAAGTGTGTACACATGTTAGTTTCATGCATTTGTCTTATTGGGTGGAATGATGGTGAGTAGAGTTATCCAATGTAGAGAAGCTGATTTTCCCTTTGTAGAGGAGATCTTGTCTCTGTTAGTCTCTTGGTGGCCTTGGGTGGGCTGTGTTGTGTGAGAAGCAGCAACAAATGAAATCTGTGTGGACAGCAGATGCCTGACTTCTTCCTCTTGCTATACTGTGACAAACATATAAAACCACAAGGGCAACAGCTCTATCATGCCATGCACCACAATTTGGTTAAAATGTGTTTTTTTTTCAAGGACTTTGATTAGATCATTTGGCATGAGATTTCAGACCTCTCAAGCTGTGTTGGGTTTATGTAGTCTTACAATTCTCACCTAGAATTGAAAGATAAAGTTGTTGCCCAAAAATATAACTGCATCATACAACTGTGCACATAATCGATATTCGATGTTAGGCCTTTGATCATTTTCTTCCAGCTGTGTCCTCTGTGCTGTAGGTTGGGTGCAAGTGAGTATAAACTCTCAACTTTAAGCTATAATTCTACTTTAGTATGGAGGAGTAATCAAAGGTTGAAAACTTTATCTTTGAAATAGCTTAGTTTCTTTTTACATTTGAAATATTGGGGCAGAATCAAAGAAAGATTATTAAAAAATCCATCTCATGCAATTGTACCAGAATGTATGATGCTCATTAGTAACCTTTAGAATAAGGAGTTCACAAGCCAACACGTGCTAAGCAACCAAACAAAGCTCCAAGACTTTGACAAAATCTGCCTCCTGTAGGTTCTTTATTCTGTTATATCTCTACAGTCAAACACAAGTTTTGGGGGGTTGAAAGATGCTTGCTTCTTCACAGCTTCTCTGTCTGTGCCCAAACTGAACTTAAACTGACTTCACTTTCCAAACCCTGTTATCAGTATTTTAAAGTTTCTCTACCCAGCAGGTTGTTGAAGGAGCTTAAGATAAAGCAATGGCTAGGTGAGGGGGGAGGTCAATTAAACATGGACCCTGGAGCACCCTTTAGACTTGTGACTGCTTGCCCTGTTAAGAATGTGTTTTTTAAGACTCGCTTGAGTGGTAATGCAGGATATTATAACAACAAAAGAACAAGTTCAGCAATTTGAGAGGATGCAAGCGCTGCAACTCTACATGGTAGCAGAGGTCAGTACAGCAAAAAAGAGACTAGGCGAAGTCAGCAACTACTACAGTATGTTAGCTTCAAGAAGTGGTGAGACTGATATTTT
Source organism: Lucifuga dentata (assembly GCA_014773175.1). Taxonomy (NCBI): domain Eukaryota; kingdom Metazoa; phylum Chordata; class Actinopteri; order Ophidiiformes; family Bythitidae; genus Lucifuga; species Lucifuga dentata. The sequence goes on from VXCM01003281.1 coordinate 129,367, forward strand.
GGAGAACAGGTGATATTGTGGAAATATGGAATCTAATTTCTCGTGTGCTCTTAAATCGAAACGACAAAGTATATCACATGACTTATACTTACATGAAAATTACATTTCCAAGTCTATCTTTAATTTAGCACTATTATTCTTAGTAAAACCCTGATAGGTCATAATTATTCCTTTGGTTCAGCAGAATCTTAAAAACACTTGCAGGAACACTGAGTTGCTGTTAGCAGTGGGAAGCTGTGTGTAGAAAAGCAAAGCTCACAATCTTCAGTCTGCCTACAATACACACCTGCTTCATGGTGTCCTTTGAATCCAGGGCCTCTGGCAATGGCGTCTAGGAGAGAAAATGATGTAATCATTTGCACCATATCTACGATCTTGACAGAAAAATGAAACATAACTTGCTTTGGAAAGGCATTAAGAAAGAACTGGTTGGACTGGTTTATTACAAACTAAGTATAATTGCACCAAATTAACAAATGTAACCAAGCAGGAGTATCCAGAGAGAACAAATAATTATTTTCTTTTCTTTGGGATGTAGGCCAGCATAACTACTGTATACTAGCTCACCCTGTGCTGCGTTATCATTATATCTAACTTGGTGTAGGTGGGTGACAAATGTGCGTAAATGAAGTGGGAGGAAAGTGTAGCCTGTTGCCATCTGTTTTGAAGAGCGAGAAGGTTGCGTTTAACTCCAGGCTATCCTTTCTTATGAAATGCCTTTTGAAAATGCCAAGCATTTCAAGATTACATTCACTGAGGCGGTTGCCAAAGATACAGTTTACAGTAATCAGATCATTTTGTGGTAACTCCCGTTTTCAGACCCTGCACTTAAAACAGTCAGATCAGCCATAACTTAACCTTGCTATCATGTATAAATATTCAGCACTGCTACATGTGTACTTTGGCCTAAGCTGCAGTTCCTCTTCGCTTGGTTTGTATATGTTTGACACTTTTATAATCCACTCAGAGTGTCCCTGTGTTCCCAAGGTGATTTCTTTCAATGAACTTTACTGTATCAGACCATTATTGAGGCCAAATTTTAATTTCCAGATCTAGAAAGGCTGATCTACCAGGGTAGGGTTTATTGTATGATATAGGGCATTTATTGTATGGTATAGGGTTACCTGTTTATATTATGTAGGGAAATTGTTGTTGTCTTTGTGCTGTGTTCACATATTAGATTACAGGAAAGATTTCAGCATGCAAAGAATTTATATGACATGGCTGACACTTTCTCACAAAGCAGCTTTCTCTCAGCATCTGTTAAATAAGTGTTTTCACCCATTCTTGGATGGAATTTGGTGCGCTTTGGTTTGTCTGCTGTGGATCCTGCTGCATCACAAGATCATAGCCTGAATGCAACACTGCTTTTAGTAACTATCGCTTATTAAAATAAATCCCAGCACCCACTGAAAGTCTGTTATTGAGGCTGTAATGCTTGCAGAAACACAACACTAAATTTGAACCTTTCAGTGATTATGTCTCTAATGAAAAGATTTTGATCAGTAAAACTAATATGGCTGCGTAAAACTGTGTGGCACTATTTTTTTAGGCACATTCAAGATGACACGTGCCCCTTGAGTAACAAAAATGTGGAAAATCTAGTGTCCGTTCAGATCTGTAGACAGGCAGACATAATATGAATGTGAGGCATGTTGTTCCGCTTTGTCTCCATGTCTCAACACTTGCATGCAAGATCAAGAGGAACGGTGCCATGGCGTTTCCTAATGATGGCTGCAAAATGAGCTCAGTTTTGCCCATTAGAGGTATCAGACTGTGTAATGCCTCAGTGCCAGTTTAATCGGGTTGATTGTTGATAATACGCTCATGAACAAACAGAAGGATTGGAGCAGGGATTTTTTTTTTTTGTAAAAAGGGTATAAATCCCTGTTGCACCTAAAATATGCAGCATACAGTGATTAAAGGAATCCTTTTCATAATCCAGATCTCATTGCTTGTTTGCCAATACAGTACAAACATTTCCTGCAGAAAACACGATCACATCTGAAGCATCATCTCAATGCATTCATTCACTTCAGATGATTTTAGTGAAGAAAGTGAAAAATTTGAGATGCATGTTATTAATACAATGCTTGCCACTTATGTAATATCTACAATATACTTTTTCAAAGCAGATTAGTTAACTTGGAATGTCAGTTGTCAATCTCTAATGCCCATAGACCCAAAAATACGGCTCAGTTGTTCACTGTAGATAAACATTCTGTGCCATACTTTTACATCAATTATGAAGTTGAAATTTTGCTGCAATCTTTCGATATTATAGTCATCTTTGACCTGCTGTAGTGCTTGAAAGTCATGTAAATTTAGATCCTTAGAGGTCTGCTCTGTGTCTCTGTGTCTTTCTGTGACCTGAGAACAAAAACCTCCCCTTTGTGCATTCTTCTACAATCTCTGCTGTAAACCAAGTGAGGGTGGTGTGATGAAGGTGAACAATAAACAATGCACTATTTATGACTCCAGGTTAATAAAAACTTTGGTTGTACTTGCTACCTTCCTGTGTCCCCACACCCCAGCTGCTAATACAATAGAAAAATCTACTTCAGGCTGTCAGCAGCATTCTTGAAATAGTTGCAAACTTCTGTTTTCAGGATCCAAACATTAGTGGATGTGAGAAGAAGAATGTTTAACCGTTGACACTGCATCCTTACCGAGAACATCAGCATGACATCATTTTGCAGTTTCCGCACATGTTTTAGCAGCAGCAACTCTAAATCCATTGGTGCTTTGAACAAGTATGAACTCAGAGAAAATCAAAACATCTAAGTATCACCTCACCAACATTACGCCAATCACAGAAAGATAACAGAAGCACCTCATGCATGCATGTGTGCTGAAGTTTTCAGTATGAGTGCAAAAAAGTTATTGACACCCTGGTAGAATAGAAGTACAGTACACAGTGTACACATGGGACAAGTGGGCTATTTTCAGCTAAAAAAAAATAATTCTTACTTAAAAGAGAATAATAAACAACAGCTTAATGAAACCAATTTTATAACATAATTTTCATAGATTAAAATTGTTTTGGTTTTCTGCAAAAATTTCCAGTCATCTAGTAGCTAGGACTTCAAGTACTCATGCCACAGTTTGAGAACCACAGCATTTAAAACAACTTTAAGGGTTTTATTAAGTCCCTTTATGTCCAGCTTACACTCACTGCACATCATAAAGGCATTCCAATTCAGATAAAATATTATAGTCTCATACTATAACACTGTTGCTTAAGACGCTCACACTCCTAAATCATGATACTCTGATGCAGAAAGCTGATCTGAAGTGTAGAGAGTTCTTATTTTATGTGGAAGCCATAAAAAAACTGTAAAATTATCCTCCCAATATTTCAAAACATACAAGACAATACAAGAAGACGTGATAATTGAATCTCATCACTGGCATATCTTCCTCATAATGTAATAATGTTTGACTATAGTCCATAATGAAGGAGTTATTGGAGCAGCATACCCAGCTGATGCCTCGGATGGTCGGTGTTTCCACTGAGTAGCGGTCCGGGAAAACCTGATAACTGTAACTCCGAAAAAGATGCATCTTTTCTCAGATCAAAACAACCCACAAAAAAACTTTCCCAGTCAAAAGATCCGCACATGGATCAGCTCCTCCGGGCATTATCGACGGTAGCCGTTACTCGCTCATTAAAGCGGCCACGCAGCACACGGACAGTGGAAATTCAGGACGCCACATTTTATTTGGCTGCTTGTGTCCAAATCCAGACGCTAAATTGTCCCGTCAGCCAAACCTAAACCGGTTACTTTAGACGTATCCGCCTCTGAGAGCAGGCAATGTAGTGTTCAGCCATCCCTGCAGCACAGGCTCATTTTGTCAGTGAGGTGTGTGTGCGCGCTCTCTGGATATTTGGCATCAAGCAGCAGAGGCTCTAATACATGACTTGTTAGCCATTAGTTACAACCTTTAAGCTCCTTATGAAGACAGCGCCCTATAAGACATTGGTACCCAAACATTGCATTTCGTCAAAAAGAATCAAAATTTGTAGCTGCACATTTGATGTTGGTGTGCTGTCAATTTATATTGTTATGGGTTTAACTAAACTACGAAAAAAAAAAAAAACTACAGCTCAAGATCTCAATCAAACCACACAAACACTGAGGCTCACTAGTGACCTCAGCTGTTCACCTGAGGTTCACCTGTAGGTTAATGAGACTGAGTCAAGGGTAAGTGAAGGAGGTATAATGTTCCTGCAGGCACAGTACAATGTAGTTTGTTCAGAGCAGTTCACAACACAGCCTGCAGAACTCCGCACACACACTTATCAGGTTGTCCAGCTGTCTGGCTAACCCAAGACTGTAGGCACATGGACACATAGATAAACTGTTTCAAGGGCAGAAAGTAGTTTAGGTGGAAGAACAAGACTCCATGTCTCTCATTAGTAAATCCACTGCAGTTTGAGGTTACAGGTGTCTGCAAAAGCATCAAACTTTCATACCTTTCATTAATATATATAGCTATGCTTTAATTTGTGCTCATCTTTCTAAAGAGTTTACAAAACATACCTCAGTGTTTGTGGTTCAAAGTGACTTTACTGACTTGATATACTTTGCAGTTTAGAGGAATATGACTTACTTTCTCCATCTCTGCTGTCAGACGTCTAAGTGGAGAAAGAACTGATTTGATTAAGGTATCCACAGCGACTTTCATATCCTGGAAATGAAGACATACAGTAGGAATGCTTTGTTATTCCCCTTTCCTTGTCAGTAATTAATGCACAGAAAATTATCTTCAAAGCAAAGCAAATAGGTGTAAATCTTGAGATTGTCAAACAAGAACAAAATAACTCTATTTGGCTTGATTTCCCCATAACTGGAGCAATGGTCAACTATGTCCTGCAGGCTGGACACATTGCATAAGACTTGTTTAAATCCCAGCCATTGTTCCAGAGGGCTGCCCTTCCTGCTCTGACCTCAGTGCTTGAGTCAAACTGCCACAGCTTTCCACAACATATACACTAATAACAATATCTATTCTGTGCTGCTTTCATGCTCATTTTGTTTGTTGCGTCATCTGAATTAACCTTTGAAAAGAGCACAAGGACATAATGTTGGATCTGTCTCTTGTGTGCATTATTATTAAAGCTCCAGCACCTGTTCATGTGTGATACCTCTGTTTTGGACATTGCTGCTCCATGCCTGAAGCCCTACTCATGCCTACAGAGGTCACTTGGCTGTCAGTAACAAAAACACCCTAGCATGAGACAGCAAACCACTCCCTGCACTCTGAAGACGCTAAACAAGAAGTATGTCTACCACACTCTAATAAGAAAACAACAACTGCTTACCAAGTTAGACCTCTGTGGTTTCATGGGTTGATCCTGTCTGTTTGTCTATCACATTTCTTTTTGCACAGGCCAAAAATATCCCAGATAAAAGAAAACAAGCAAGTAATCAAGCAAGTACAACCTTGAGCCAGCAAGGCCAATAAGCTAATCTTAACTCGCTGTCTCTTTTAAATGCCTCTCAGTAACTCCACAATGCCAGTTAAACATTGCTCACATTGTAGGAATCTAGTTTTCCTTCTTATGATCTCTTAAGGGAATGTGAACATGATGGTCTAGTTGATAAGGTGAAGCACATTGCTACTGTCTGTTTGATATTATCTGGTGGGTGACAAGCATTATCTTTGTGCACAGCAGCTCATCATTAAGAGTGAGATCAGTGTTTTGATGGATTTATAATAATTTTGTGTTTATTTTAAAAGGCTTCAGCTATTAAAGGGAACAGCTAATTTACACTAGATGGGGATAATCTCGGGTTTGACTTCGGAAAACAAAAGGCAGAAAATTCATGCGTGATAACTTTTTTGTGGCCCTGAGACTGGAGTGAAAGCTCATTAACACCACTGGACGTTTGGGTCACTTTGATTTAGGTTCATAGCTTATTATACAAACCAATAAGCAAAAAACGTCATCTAACAGATCAAATTTAGGCTGTTGACATCTTGAACTCATAAATCGGTGACAGACTGGGTCACTTTGACATACTTAAGATTTCACCTTACATGCCTGTCTTGCATTTTGAGTACAAATACTGCCCTCTACTGATAAAGCACTTGCATTGCATTCAGTATCATTTGAGATTTTACAAAACGTCCGTCAAATGAAGTGGTAATATGAAACACTATATAAAGCATAAATTTAAAGAGTCTATATAAGTATATGTTTTGACAACAGATGTTAATGTTAATAATTGCAATAGTAATTATTAACTACTAGGTAATTATTAAATGTAATCTCTTTTTCTCTGTCTGTATGTGTGTGTGTTTGTTAGTTATACAAAATAAAATAATATAATTATTAATATATTATTAATATATAATATAAAGTAAAATGAAATAAAGATAGCAAAATAATAGATATTTGCCAGCTAGCATAGTGTGTGTCTGTTGCTCAGATCCTCTGGGAATGGGAGTGAGATTTCCTGCAACACATCTACACCCATGGCATGTGTACTTTGCCAGCTGTCTTTGTTGTGCCCAGTGATTCTGACACACACACACACACACACACACACACACACACACACACACACACACACACACACACACCTTTTCCTTCCTCTCTCCTGGCCAGTTAGCGCTGACAGGAGGAGGCATATTTTATTCAATTGACCCCATAGTCATAGAGGAAAGGAAGCCTGAAGCTGACAGCAATTCATGAGCATAGACATTAAAACAGGTGATGAAAGACATCCTGAACCCATGAACAGCTTGCATTCCCACTGTAGCAGTGCTACATTACCATATCATAATCACATGCTTATAACTACCAAAATTATTTCTACCAAAATTAATTCAACTTTACATATTAGAAGACAACAAATGTGTCGCAAATATTAAGATGAGTTACTTAGCATCTCTTGAAAGTTGATAATAATGATGTAAAATTAAGAACAAACAAAACCTGTCAAATTTATAATGCAGCAATTAGTCAGAATATTGTAGAATCATCTGTAATAATAACTGAAATCCCATCCCATGAAATCCCATAATAACTGAAATCCTATGAAATTACTCCAATTTCCATATAAATAATAAAGACAATTACCACATTATATCATAAAGAGGCCAGTTTGTATGTTTCCATTGTAATATTGTAAGTGATCAGTAACTCACCACTGGTGCGTAAGACAGATGCTTTGCCTCAAAGCTCTGAGATTTTCCAGCCAGAGATCTTCCACACTTTGTCTGTTTCTTTCAGCCTTTGCTGCTGTCACATGTCCAGTGAAGACTCTGTAGTTTATATGAGTTGCAGGGAGTGTTTTTGGACACAGCTTCCTGTATCTCTCTGATTGGTCATGAAGAGAGCACCCCAGGGTTTGGACTGTGCAAGGCAGCCTTTGTATAGACTTTATATATACTTTATGTTTGAGTTTGTTTGAGTGTAACACGGGTAACAGAGAAATAGTGAATGTTTGTGCATGAATGTGTTTGAAGACAAGAGCAAACAAGAATTTGCATTTTGAGTCGCTTGTCTTCTGCCACAAAATCAGGTTCCATTCATAGCTGTAAATAAAACAGGGCTGTGGTTTTCCTTCATAGCTGCATAATGCAACCACAGGAAAGTTTTGAAGCTTAACATGTAAGTGCAGATGTCAACACTTTTCATGATGTGTACTGCACCTTGATTTATAGCCAAGCTGTAAAACAAGTTATAGGGATAAATAAACATATTGTACTGTGAAAGAAAATTTCCCTGTAAGCCAAGGATCAGCCTTTCTTGTAAATACTGCATGTACATCTTTATGCTGTTTTTTCTTTGCAAATTGTTGACCTAGTTTAGTTGCTTATGTTGTTTTCTTTATTATTATCTGTGTAACTGACAATTTGCTCTAAGCTACAGCAGATGACCTAAACTTTGTCTATACTTGTATCTATTTTAGCTGGCTCTTGCATGATATTGTAGTATTTTGTATAATACCATGTCTAATGTACATAATGAAACTGACTCATAACCTTACAAGAGTCTTCTTCTTTTCCTTTCGGCTTTCCCTTCAGGGGTCACCACAGCGGATCATCTGCTTCCATCTAACCCTATCCTCTGCCTCCTCTTCTCTCACACCAACTAACTTCATGTCC
>VXCM01003282.1:0-31893 GCA_014773175.1 Lucifuga dentata
CATGTCTCTGCAGTTAGTGTGTTGTAACTGACATAGGTGTTGATCCTCGTGTTAAATCACTTTATTTCACTCGATAAAGGTTGCTGTCAGTATGAATATGGTGGTTATGTCGAATAACAACGGCATATAGCCCTAGTGTCATGGAGCGCTTATTAGAAGGTGGTTTTTTGTTTGCACAAAACATAGCTTTTCTGCTCAAAATTCGTAAGTACTCGCTCAAATTAAATTTTTGTTTGCACAAAAATAATTTTTCTGCTCAAAATTTGTAAGTGCTCGCTCATAATTTTGGCACAAATCTAACTCCATATTAGGTGTAAAATGCATGGCCCGCCAACTGCATTCGACAGACCTCGGAAGTCGGATTTTTCCCAGTTGTAAGTTCCAACTTCCAACCTCAAACCGTTCCAGCCAAATGTAATCAAAAAAGCATAGCTGAACACCAATAAATACTGTAAAATTAATTAAACATCATAATAAATGCTAACTAAAGTAAAGTCAGATTACATGACTGGTTGTGTTGTTTTGCAATGATATTAATCACTGTGGGTATTAAACGTTGTGCAGAGAAGTAATGTTCTGAAATTATTTACACTTACGTATCAATGGCTAACAGTTATTGTACAAAATAGGTAGTTAACTTGGTGATATATTCTGACCTTTTTATTTCAATTTCATGTAAGAAAAAAAATGCTTTATTCACCTTTTAGCTGATCATTTCCATTCACAAAGTTCGCTTCCATGGGTGCTGCCATGTAGAGTGATGTCATACTCGGTAAGTTGGGGTAGATAATTTTGGTCAGTTTCCCAGCCGGAGCTCTGATTTCAAGTGCCATTCCAAGTTCAAGTGCCGTTTTTCCAAGTAAGAAGTCGGAAAAATCTGAGTTCCTAGGTCTGTCGAATGCAGCATTAGGCTCAAACATGCAAAATGGATGGTATGGCCCTTTAAGTCTGTCACATTTTGTCTTGTTTGGCCTTGGTGGAGGTATGTGCTAATGAGTGCCCTTCGAGTAAGGTTTTTATTTTTGTTAGGTAAGACTTGTTTTTTTGAGAAAACAGGAAGTGACAGAGAGGTACGAACAGACTTGACTAATAATCTGTTGTGTTATTCCTAGAATGCTATAAATTGATGGATACATGTACGTACATGCCCTCAACCACTAGAGGCCACCATAGTTCTGATGATGCCATTGTTCAGCCAAGTAGCTTAGGAATAGAATGTTGGCCATGTCAGCATATTTTATACATATTTCTGTTGATTGTTTGGTCTTATTTTCAATGCATAGTGAACATGCATATTTCTCTGGATGCATCATCAAGTCAAGAAAACAAGAAGGCATCTATAATAATAATAATAATAATAATGCCTCAATTTGCTGTTCTGTTCTATTACCTTATTTCAATGGGACCACATATTTTCATCACAAAAGATGATTGCTTTATTGTTGCTAAATAATTTCCCCCCCCCCCCCNCCCCCCCCCCCCAAGGATTCATTTAATTACGAACTACAAAACTGCTCACAAATGCTTCAACTTTACATCAGGTGACATATTTAAATGTTTAACAGAGCCACATTACCTTTTTTTTATGATTTTGATTATAATGACATCTTATTTAAAACACATGGATGTAGTACTATTCAGCAGCTGCACAGCTCTGCCTCTGGGACATTCTTTGTTCAGCTAGGAGAAAGGAAAAAAAGGAAAAGAAAAACTTCCACATGCTAACATTTACACAGTGATTTCTTTTAATTGCACTCTACTTTTTAATTTGCCCTGGACTAATGCTTTTAAAAGTAGGACTGGAGGTATTTTATTGAAGTCGTGCCTAGTGCCAGACCAAGTTTTCCTGATTGCTGTGGCCTCGTAGCCTGGCTCTTTCCTACCTGACAACCTGCGTTATTCCTTTCATTCGCAATGTCAAACATGCCACGCAGCATTTGGACTTGGAAAGGCAAAGGGAACACACTGACTGGGTGAGCTTCCTCCAGGTCTCCGCTTCAAAGGATTACAATAAATTAACGTTCCTTGTATTGGGTGAGCTGCAAAGTCGAAGAGAATCATGTTCAAAAGTGGGGGTGAACTGGAAATGCAGATGGCCTAATAGATATATGTTGCCTTTTAAAGGGAAAGAGAAGAAGAATGTTAAACAGATCCTAATCTAAGCAGCCAGAGGGCAGGAGTAATATTTAGTTAAACACTTCCAGTCATAATAAAGCATCTGTCAAACAAATGAAAATACAACTTGGCTTGATGAGCTGAGTATGTATATTTCAGACTTTGTGACATCTGAGGTCCTCTGATTCTGCAGAGGGAGGATACGTCTCATTAAAACACATATCAAACATGTCAGCCGCCTGACACTCGATCCAAACATCTCAGAGTTTAACGTCCTAATAGAACAACCTACAACTTTTTCTCCCCCTGATGAAAAACACTCTTGCCCTGATGAGAAAAGCAACACAGTAAATATCCCCTCCTGATATTTACGGTTATGAGCTGTCAGTTGCTTTGGCGTTATATCTCATCTGCCTGACTCCCTGCAGCAGCCATTGGTCTGGGTGAGAGGAGAGCCTGGAAGACTCCGCATCAGTAAAACAGGTCTGAGCAGGAATGTGTGACAGCTCCATCCTCCAGTGCTGGGTTCCTTCATAAAAATAAACTCAGGAGAGAAGAAAATGGTCACACACTTGTGAGACTGATTGCAGAAAAATTGATGAAAAATGAATGTTAACTTCTGGAGTTATGGCTTGAGTTTGACCCTTGCATGATCCCTGGAGCCACAGTTCTAGTTTATGCTACCCCTGCTGCTATAAAGAACTCACCTCTATGTCTCAATATCCCATATCAGAGACTGAAGACACTACATCTTCTCACACCTTCTGTGAGTGTGTTTTGTGTGTATGCAAGAAGGATCTTGCCCGAGTTTCCTACTGGGAATTTCAAGTTGAATGACTGACCCACTGCACTTTTCTATTGATTTTTTTTTTTCTAAATTCCATCCAATGAGTTGCAGCAAAAGTCAAACCCGGGATGGCACAGAATTATTTCCTCACTCACTGGAGTGTTTTCTCAAGGGTGCTGCCCTAGTGGCCAGAGGCTGTATACCTTATATACCTTCTATGTAATTAATAATAATAATAATAATTAATAACTTTATTTATATATCACTTTGCTAAAACAAAAGTTACAAGGTGCAGCACAGATCATGCATTTAGACTCGATAAAATCCAAGCAGACAAAAACAACAATTATAAAAAGAACAGAATTAAATAACCACAATATAACAGTATAACAATTAAGAGAAGGTCTTATGATAAAAGAAAGTTTTCAGTAGTGTTTTAAAAGAAGACACTGACTTCGCCAGCCTGAGATCCTCAGACAGGGAATTCCACAGCTTAGTGGCACAAAAGCAAAGGCCCGATCAGCTTTGGTAACAAGGCGAGATTCAGGAACTATCAAAAAGTTCCTGCTAGAGGATCTCAAACAGCGATCAGGCTAAAAGTCACAAATGTAGATCGGCGCCTGGCTGTGCAAGGCTTTACAACAAGCAATAAAATCTTAAAATCAATTCTAAAACAGACGTAACCAGTGAAAGCTAGCAAGAATTGGAGTGATATGTTCGCTTCTTCTGGAACAAGCTAAAAGCCAAGTAGCAGTGTTTTGTATTAATTGAAGCCTATGAATGTTTCCTTACTGATACCAGAGTAGGATGCATTACAGTAATCTAGTCTACAGGTGATAAACCTGTGAATGACCTTTTCTAGATATGAAAAAGAAAGAAAAGGCCTAACCTTAGAGATCAACCTGACCTGAAGGAAACAACAACATTTTGATGAAGATTCTCAGTCATCCAAGCAGTAGATATGTTGTATGAAAACTCAGTTAGCTCAACTGGATTCAAGTTTTTTAAATTCTGAAATGTTTCACCATCTGTCCAAATGGCTTCATCAGTCTGGATGGATGGTGAAACGTTTCGGAATTTTAAAAAACTTTAATCCAGTTGACCTGACTGAGTTTTCATACAGCAAGTCTGCACAACCTTTGACACCTGAGCATTAAAGGAGAGACATGAACCAAAAACCACACCGAGATTTCGGGCTTCCTGTTTAACATATGTTGATAATGAGCCCAAGCCAGGCATAAAATGATCGATACTGTTACAAGGGCTAGCAGGGGTGATTATAATGATAAGAGTTTTGGATNAGGCATAAAATGATCGATACTGTTACAAGGGCTAGCAGGGGTGATTATAATGATAAGAGTTTTGGAGTCATACAGCCTGAGGAAATATTGATTCAATACACTGTAGCCTCTAACGAGACATTACATTTATTGTCTTTATTGTTTATGGGTTCCCATTAGCTCCCACCTTAGCAGCGCTGCTAATCTTCCTGGGGACCACAATTTTGAAATACAAAAATTCATAAGCAAAAACAGAATTAAAACATTCAAAAGAAGCAATCTGACAGTAGCATAATAATGCTACAAATAAGAATAGAAATGAATATCCATAAAATCATCACTGAATGTAGGCTCTCCTGTTACACCAGTTGATCCAACAATATAAACCACATCAGCTAAGCATGTATAGCATCAGTCAATCATATTTGCATTTTAAGTGCCTTCTTACTTCCATCCATCCATCCATTTTCTAAACCCGTTTGTCCTGTTGAGGGTCACGGGGGGGCTGGAGCCTATTTTAAAATATAAATACTTGTGTGTTGTTTAGGTATTCCGATAGTCCTTTCCATACCACAAAAAACTGTGTGTTCTAAAAATTTAGTTTTAGACCAAAGAAGCAATAAATTCTTTTTACCACTATGATAAGCTTGATAGGGATGTACTTGATTTGAGTATTCTAACTAAATTCTACTCTTAATTTACATATTTTGAGTGTAGCTTGGATTTCAAATTAAAGAGCTTTTGACATGAGCCGCCAATTTGCACCAATAGCCATAGTACAGGAGGCATAGACAAATTTCTGCACACATAGAAGCCTCAATAGACCAGAACCAACACAGCTGTGTTAAATATTTTATATTGAACCAGAAGTATGACTTTTGTCTGGAAAGCTTTTGATTTGCTGTCATTACTGCCATTGATCTTTCTTGAAACCTCTCATTATTTGATTTAGTTTGGTTTTTGACATAAAATGGTCAAATTGGCATCAGCTATCAGCGGCTCCTGCACAATATTATTGGTATCAGACCTCAGAAATCCATATCAGCCAAGTATTTATCAGCCAGTTGTACACGTAAGCATATTTATGCACTGTACGCAGTGAGAATTCATTATGAATTTGATGACATTCCTCATCATCCTGCCAGCATAATATGATGAGATCTGAAGTGTTGGACATTCTGGGTCAGACGAAACGCTATTATTCTGATGAATTGGCTGCTCAAAATAAACAGGAACACTTCATTAGAGGGTAAATGGAAAAGTGAGTGTTTACGATCCCAATTACCACCTTTACTTCAGAGTCTACTTTAATCATAGCCATATCCTTCTTTCTACACACACACACACACACACACACACACACACACACACACACACACACACACACACACACACACACACNACACACACACACACAAATAAAAGCCAGCTAGAGTTAGGCAGTCCATTTGTTTTCACCTACTATGCAATGTGAACATCCATACCACTTTGTTGCACTCAGCTTCTTATTTCCAACATGCATTTTTTAAAAATCAAATATTTTACACTTTTATTTACAGCCTTCAAAAAATAAAAATGCATCTTAAAAAAAATTCATCATTTTGAATTTGTTCTGTGTGTTTTTTCTCACAAACAGTAATTTTTTTTTTTTTTTTTTTTTTTTTTTTGTAAGAGCTATCCTGTCCTACTCTACACACACACTAGCCCACATAGTCAAATAACCTGTGGCACAAAACCTTTCACCATGATGATCATCATTATAGTTAATCACCATTCATTTCCAGTTTCACAAGAACCCACAAGATCAAACATGGAGTGTTTTGAGTGTTTTTTCTTTGGCATGGTCTGGAACAACAGTTTGGAGAAATTGAAACAATATGCAGCATATCAACACTCACTGTTAGTGAACCATCACCGCAGCTCGCAGATATTGCGATAACGATGTGACTTTGTTTTTTTCTCTTTGTTGCTGGCACAATAGCTGGCATTTCATCTGCAGCTCATACACAACACCAGCAACTCCATCTTGTGGACGCAGCAGGTAAACTCACTCTCCAGCATGAACGTGCTGGGGTCATTCCCAGTCCAGTGGAACCTGTGGTAAACAGCAGTGTTTCCCTCAACCCTCAGAAATAAATCAAGAAGCAGCTACAATCTTCAGCAACACAGGCTGCAATCTTATTCTGAGGTTGCATCAAAACTGACATGAAGATGTTTGCGGTAGGGAACTCAAAAACACTTGCTGGGCAAAACAAGAACTGGGCCGCACCAGTCACATGAAACCTCCACAATCATTAACCGAAGACATTTCCCTCCGGTATGGCCAACATTTGATTTGTGGTGGTTGTGTCGGAGACAATATTTCCTGGATTTGATACATTTTCAGTTTTTAGTGTGTTTCTTGTTTCGCTCTGTGTTTTCCTTTTCATCTGGTGCACTCCAGTGATGAGGGCTGGTCTGCTGTATGGTGAGATGCGACAGTTCAAACACACTGTGGTTCATTAAAGACATCCTGTTGGCTTCCAGAGGGAAAAAGATCCCGAGCAGCCTACTGTTGCTCCGGTCTGCCCTCTAAACCCACACTGGCCAGACCACATCAGCGCTGGAGCTGGAAATCACAGGGACGACCGTGGTCAAACACACAATACCGTTTCCATTTTGTCATTTCTCTTTCCTGAACACTGTAGCTGGTACAGTATTAAGTGTTGCTTCCTTCAAACCGCACAATGCTGGTAAACTGTGCAGATGGTGTTCTGTGATGTTTAATGTCACTTTTTTAGTGGCGGGATTGCAGCCACAGTGATAAAGAATCCAGCACAGACGAAGTGAACCCGGACATTTCTGTACCTCTCACAATGCTGTATTTTTACTTAATGAGACAGATAGTGTTCAAAGCAGACGTAACAAGAGGAAACAAGCCTGGGTGGAACTAATGGCATTCAGACATTCAGACAGAGGACACATGCATCTCAGGCATTAGCTGTAAGCAGAACAGAAAGGAAGCTTTGGTTTAGTAAGTCATGTTGTAATGTTCCAACGGAGTCAGCGAAAGAAAAGAAAGAAAGAAGTCACCTATTAGATTTAGGATGCACACCTGCTGGATGCACACCTGTATTAATGACATATACATATACAGTATATATATATCAAACCTACAATACACAGTATTTATGATATTAACACCCAATCAAATAGATCTGTGTAAATGTGAAAGGGTCATTTTTATTGACAAACCTATAGAGAATTGACGCCCAAAAGGCTCTTTTGACTCAACTTTCCTCCTAAAAATTCACTTTTTATTGTGTTTGATTGATTCTCAATAATATAAAACAGTGGGACACTTTCAAGACCAAAAAATGAGATAAAAAGACAAACGAGTGGCTTATGAAGAACATTAAGCATCAAGCAAGATAAAGATCCAGATATTTTTCTCAGGAGTTGATGGAAGACCAATACAGAGCGAAAGGAAAGTGAAAATAGGATGTAACTGCTTATCAGCAAGACAGAAACACAACTCCAGTGGGTTGCTAGTGTTGCTGTGAGTCTCCTGGTTTTGTAATAACAGGTTGGCTATAACAGCTTGATATGTCTGCTATGATTATGACTGTCTGTATCTTATTTTGGAATTTTCTGTACCATTTATCACCAAAAATTTCTAATTTCAGGTTGAGGTGCCATTTTCAAAAAAGTTCATCATTACCAGAGTCATTTACACATAAGTGCAACTGCTCTAATTCACCATACTGCATTTTTATATTGTATTGCGTGCCATGACATCAGGTTTAGTAACACCGCAATTACTTTATGGCACAAAACAGGAAGCAAAGCAAAAGCTTTAAGACCAGATTTCAAGTTTATGACCACACAGTTACAACTGTATAGTGGTTCATTACATCCCAAACCATCCAGCCATCAGGGTGTTTCCCTATTGGAAGTACCCTGGTGTTACTTAGATCACGGGATGAAACTTTTAGGACAAATCCACTAGATGTTTGCATAAAAACTTTGTGAAATGTTGTATAGAAGGGGTTAACATGTCAAAACTGGAAACAGATTTGAACAGATTAAAAAGCTTTAATAGAGAGCAAAGGAAGCCCTGCTGCTCACCCTGACGTGATTCCTTTTGTGTCTTTAGACTTTTGATTACACGTAATTCTATCATTATTTGCTCTCAAACATGAATCTTTCCCTGCAGGCTCTTGATTAGCACTCATATTTGATTTGGGCTCAGTAGTCAGCACTGTCGCCTCACAACAAAAGCTCTTGGGTTCAAATCCAACAAGGTCTTTCTATGCAGAGTTTGTATGTCCTCCCTGTATCTGGGTGGTACAAACTTCTTTTTTTTTTTTAAATTGGCCATAGGTGTGAATGTGATCATGAATTGTGTGTGTGTCAGCCCTGTGATAGAGACTCATCCAGATCATACTCTGCCTCTCACAATGAATGCTGGGATAGGTTCCATCCCATGCGACCCTGCACAGGATAATTGCGTATAAAGAATGAATGGATGGATTGATGGATGTAATGAAACCCCAAACCAACGTGGAAAGAGTTTCAAAGCATGAAAAGTTTTACTGCAGCAGAGAAATCAGCAGTTTCCAGCACAGGCGCAACACACCAACACAAACACGTTATACAGTATATGCTTTACATCAACAGCAACCTATACATATACACACAATCATTTCAGGAGTTGACAGAAAGGGAAAGGAGCCATGCACTGATGAAAAATTCATAACCAACACAGAAAAACCCTGTGCTGTAACAGAAAGAGTGTGAGTAATATCGAAATTTAAGAAAGCACTAAGAATCCTTTGGTTACCTTGGTAAACCTGTGCGTAAAATCCTGGAACCAGTAAATGTGGTGGTGCAGTTTAAACACTTGAATGAGTTCATTTTCGTGCATGCAATGTGTGTGTGTGTGTGT
Organism: Lucifuga dentata; assembly: GCA_014773175.1. Taxonomy (NCBI): domain Eukaryota; kingdom Metazoa; phylum Chordata; class Actinopteri; order Ophidiiformes; family Bythitidae; genus Lucifuga; species Lucifuga dentata. Next base: position 9,110 of record VXCM01003282.1, read on the forward strand.
GTGCGTGTGTGTGTGACTGCTGCAATACAGTAGCTGTGTACCCGGGGCTCTCATCCAAACAGCTGGTACCCATCTGTTTCTTCTACTCCTGCGGCCTGTGGCTCGGGGAGCGAGGTGCACTGGCATGTGGTGTCTGGGTCTCAACCAATAGTGGTGAGGTATGTAGGAGTGTGCGTGTGTGCGTGTATGCGGTTTAGTGCAAGTGGGTATGCCTGTGTGTATATGTGGTTTCGCACTTGTGTGTGTGTGTGTGTGTGTGTGGAATCGTGGATGTATGGTGTGTAGACTGTGCATGTTTGTGTGTGCATGTGAACAGTGCTGCTTCCAGCATGGCTGTTTGGATTGACTGTGTGTGTGCATATGTGTGTGTTGGTTAGTAATAATCACATTTTATATCCACTTTAACACCGTTGATACACAGCCATACTTTATGGCAAACGTATCTTGAAGCACTCTGCTGCCCTCTTATTGCCTGCACAAACTCTCTCTCGTGATTCAGTCTGCACCAAGTGACTCACTGCGGATAAGAATTCAGTCTTTCCATTTATAGTTTATGTAAATCATATAGGCCTAGACTGAACTTAATGTTTCCCGCAGCATTCCAGATTTCCATCATGACTTTATAACTGCATTGGCATGATTGCTGTCTGAAAATTCTCCCATCACAAAAACCCATAAAAAATAAAAGTCGTATGATGCTTAAACAGAAAAACACTCACAGTGGCTGAGGTGGTATTTCCGGTTGGTAAGGAAGTAGATGCTTCCAGATTGTTGAGTACAGAGGATACAGAGGAATGGGATGATCGTAATTGATGAGGGGAATGTTAGGTCTGAGATTCTTCCAGTTGGCTTAACAAGACTGTTCTTGCAAGAAATCCATTATCATATTTTGAAACTCAATCCCAGTTGGAATACAACATCAGGAAATTGTTAAGTGTCCACTAGAGGGCAGTACAGGCCTTATTATAACTTGTGACTGCTGCAGGTGAGTACAGTATGTGTGTTTCAATCTGTTTGAATTGGGTGGAGGGTCAAGTCAGGTCATTCTTGAGGGGACTCAAACCTGTCTGGCCTGACATCGGCTGGCACCTGCCCCAGCATTCCACGTTTGGAACTTTATTACNGGGGACTCAAACCCGTCTGGCCTGACATCGGCTGGCACCTGCCCCAGCATTCCACGTTTGGAACTTTATTACGATTCAGCTTCCTGAAAGCGAGCAGGGAGAGACCACCTGACCACTAAGCTATTTTAAGGTCTGTCATTTGGAAACAGTCAGCAGTCGGATTCTGAGGAATTGGAAGAGGAGCGAGGTGTGTGTGTGTGTGTGTGTGTGAGAGAGAGAGAGAGAGAGAGAGTATTCGTGGATGTTCAGACTAGTGGTAGTCTGATATATCAGGTTGATACTGGCATGTTATTAAAAAAATACCCTGCTGGTCGTCTGCACAAAACCCTTAACCTGAACTCGTGCTAACAAGAAATTTTGTTGAGATTCCACTTTGACATGTTGTGATTTTTAATTTTAGACTTATTTAAACAAATTAGATATTGCTTCAAAATATAGCCACAGTTTCCTCTTAAAACCTGCACTACACACTGTATTGTCCAGGCAGAACGGACTTAATGCAGAGACATCAACTGAAGGCTGCTAGAGGGCAAACCTGACAGAGCTGTTTCATTCTGTTTTCTGGTAAAACTTGAGGCCTCACTATGATGTTATAGAACAAATAAATTATCTAAATGGGCAGAAATCACAGGAGCATGGAAACTGGGTAGCTAGAAGATCCCAAACAGCAGGAGAGAAAGGTTAATGTTTGATAGAAGGACTGAGAAAATCCTGACAGAGGGCATTGCTACTATACATGAAGAATAGGTACAATTAATGTTATATCATTTTTGCTTTTTTTCCCCGTAATTAATGAATATAAGTATAGCAAAAATTGAATTGGAATTTATGCCAGTATGAAAATCACATTACAATCAAATGTATATATTATGCTATATGCACAGAGTACATGTTTTTAAATAATATGCAAATATAATAAATAAAATGAATTTCACAGACACAAGTCCCACTAAATCCCAAATATACTGTAGACTTACTAATAATTTGTTTTGCTGAGGTGCAGTTTTGTTAATTTATTTTGTTATTTTTTATTTTTCTTTCATTTCAAACAGATTCCAAAGACATCTAACTTTAAAAACTGGTCTAAGTTTGACGACACAGCGCTGCGTATCAGCTTGCTACATTATAGTAATACATCTGGACAATAGACAGTAAGTACAGGCACTGCATTAGAAAGTCGGCCATTATTTCAGTTAAACAAGTGTTATACTGGCACTACACCAATTTCAGCTGGTCAAGCAACGTTAATTTTTGTACGGCAAAGCAAGTCTCAGATAATTTTGCTCTACAGTCTGAGGCTGCAGAAGCTGAGAGGGTTTTTAGTCAAACTTTCTTTGTGGTCATTTTTGAAAAATATCACAAACCTCTTATTTGTTGTATGATATCACTCATCTCACTGTGAAACTAATCTTATTTCCCCTGTATTATCATTTTGTGTGTGTATTATAATATAGTTTTACTCATTAATCACCTCACACAGTTTGTTTAATGTCTGGGTGTAACCTTCTTCTTATCAACACTCAACTGCCTAATCTGTATCACTTCTCTTTCTACAGAACACCTTCATTATCTTTATGATGTTGTAAGTGTCCATGTGCAGTCACTCCACACACTAATATATTTAATCTCTCTCTACCATTCAAGGACATATCGCACATGTCCTTTCCAGGTCAGCGAGTGTCCGGTTCACGCACTGCAGACCACATTTGGTTGAGTGAAGAATGAGACATTTGTCACTGGCAAGTTTATTGACTTCTTCTTGACAGGCTGAGGTGAGTGGGTATGCACAAACAGCATGTGCTGAGAGTGTGGATGCTGGGAAAGTGCAAGTGTGTGTGTGTGTGTGTGTGAGTTTCATGTCTAGCCACAGCACAAATGCATTGTCTGTAAAAACAGAAATTATAATGGAAGTGCATGCAGTGTAAATATATGAAGCGCTGTATAGGACAAAAAATGGCGCTTCATATAAATAAGCAAGCAAACAGATAAAACAGATGCCTTATTCTTCTTTATTCATACCATTTTCCTATTTCCCTCTGTTGATATTTACTTGAATTGAGTCACTGACAGGAAACGTTCACAGGAAGTGGGTAGGAAAGGTTCACAGGAAGTGCCAAATCACAACTTTAAAATTAGAAAATATTTTGTTTATGGACATCGGATATTAAAATCCTCAAAGGTGAAGCAAACTGTTATTTTTCGCAAATTTGAGGCTATCAAAATATGAATAAATTGATGTAATTTTGTGCAACCATATCGCGCAAGGTCATTCCATGATCTTGCTCCTGTATGTATTGGGCGAATGCAAGGAAACACTCTGATAAAGTCATCAGGCCTACGCGTGGCTAACACACCCACAAACACACTCACACCTACAGGCAGTTAGGAGCTTCCTGTTCACATGATTAACATGCTTTTGGCCTGTGGGAAGAAAGTAAAGCATGCAGAAGAAACAAACAGGGAGCACCTACAACTAAATAAGGACCTTTCTCCTATCCATCTATCCACCTTGCTGGCCTTGAATTTATTACAAAAAGACATTCTGTACAATTTATATTAATCATTTGACAGATGCTATTATCCAAAGTAATGTGCATGAGGTATGCTGCTGTGAAATGTCAAAATGTCCATGTCATACTAAATAAATGCACATTTTTCATGAACATGAAAAAAGGATTATGAGGTTAGTAGACATAATTTTGAAATGACAAATTAATTGCACGATCTGCATTAAAACAGCACTGCCTTGAAATACTACGAAATTGAAATAAAGTACAATAGGGCCTGACTTGTGTTTCAAGGGAGGAGTCCTGGGCAGATAAGACGCTCTCCGATTTGTAAAGATATTAACTGTGGAGTAATTAGCCACACCTGTAGTTAAAGGAATTTCAGAATCAGAATCAGAATCAGATTTATTGCGAAGTAGGTTTTCACATACAAGGAATTTGCTCTGGTGCATGGTGCTCAGGAAGGAAAAGATCAAAAAATGTACAATATACACAGAATGTATAAAATGTACAATATACAGAGGATGTACAATATAATGTACAGGGAATGTGCGTTAATGTAGTGCATAGAGTCCAGTGGTTATAGAACTTACGTTGAAAGTGAATGGATGTAGTGCAACGTGTGATGACTGGGGGGATGTGTGAGTGTGTGGGTGGAGTGGGGGTGGGGTGGTCAGTGCCAGTCTCTGGTCTGACTAATGAGTCCTACTGCAGTTGGGAAGAAACTGTTTTTGTGGCGTGAAGTTTTGGTCTTGATGGACCGTAGCCTCCTGCCAGAGGGGAGTGGCTCAAAAAGATAATGTCCAGGGTGGGAGGGGTCAGCCACAATCTTTTCCGCTCATCTCCGAGTCCTGGAGGTGTACAGGTCCTGGAGGGATGGTAGATTGCAGCCAATCACCCTCTCAGCAGAGCGAATGATATGCTGCAGTCTGCCCTTGTCCTTGGTGGTGGCAGCAGTGTACCAGACCGTGATAGAGGAGGTGAGGATGGACTCGATGATGAAAGTGTAGAAGACTACCATCATAGCCGTTGGCAGTTTGAACTTCTTCAACTGCTGCAGGAAATACATCCTCTGCTGGGCTTTCTTGGTGAGGGAGCTGATGGTCAGCTCCCAAGCTTGATGGACTGATGACTGGAGGTACAGCTGTTGGTGTACAGGGAGAAGAGCAGAGGAGAAAGGACACAGCCTTGAGGGGACCCAGTGCTGATGGTCTGGGAGTCAGAGACATGCTTACCCAGCCTCACGCGCTGCTTCCTGTCAGACAGGAAGTCAGTGATCCACCTACAGGTGGAGTCAGGCACGTTTAGCTGGGAGAGCTTGTCCTGCAGCAGAGCGGGGATGATTGTGTTGAATGCAGAGCTGAAGTCCACAAACAGGATCCTGGCATAGGTTCCCGGGGAGTCCAGGTGCTGGAGGATGAAGTGGAGAGCCATGTTGACAGCATCGTCTACAGACCTATTAGCTCTGTAGGCGAACTGGAGGGGATCCAGGAGTGTGTCAGTGATGGCTTTGAGGTGGGACAGCACAAGGCGCTCAAATGACTTCATTACCACTGAGGTCAGGGCANNNGGGATGATTGTGTTGAATGCAGAGCTGAAGTCCACAAACAGGATCCTGGCATAGGTTCCCGGGGAGTCCAGGTGCTGGAGGATGAAGTGGAGAGCCATGTTGACAGCATCGTCTACAGACCTATTAGCTCTGTAGGCGAACTGGAGGGGATCCAGGAGTGTGTCAGTGATGGCTTTGAGGTGGGACAGCACAAGGCGCTCAAATGACTTCATTACCACTGAGGTCAGGGCAGTGGGTCTGTAGTCATTAAGATCTGTGGCCTTAATGACTACAGATGGGGATGGGGATGATGGTGGAGGACTTGGAGCAGGCTGGTACATGGCATGTCTCCAGTGAGGTGCTGAAGATGTCCGTGAACACTGGAGACAGCTGATCAGCAGAGTTCTTCAGGGTGGATGGAGAGACAGAATCAGGTCCAGCTGCTTTGCGGGGGTTCTGCCTCTTAAAGAGCCTGTTAACTTCCCTCCCCAGGATGGAGACGGTCGTTGTAGTGGTGGGAGGGAAGGGGGCCTCTGAGGAGGGCAGTTGTGGAGACACCCAGGCCACTGTTGCGGGGGGTAAAGCTAGGGNGTCGGAGTCGCGGGGGATGGTGTCATCAGGACCGCTACCACTACATTTGTACATTGTGACAGTCACATTGTATTAAACACATGTTGTCATATCTGCCACTTGGCTTCATATTTTAGAGTAAAAATGTTCAGATGTAAACTGCCTCCTGTGTTGTGGTTTGATGATGATATTCGGTGAGTGTCTTGACTTTTGAGTGCTTCATTTTTCTCTCCATTAGGCTGCTCTAATGGTCATTGCACTGCAGACAGCATTATAAAGACTGTGCTGACAGTGCTCAGTGGTTACAGTGTTGCAACCCACAGTCTATCTTCCAGCTTCCTCCGTCCACAATCCTGTTCCCCTGGTACAGGTTCTACCTCTCTGTTGGCAACAAACCAGAATTTTACATCATATTATTTCAACAACAAATGTTAATTTCATATAGCTGCAATATGATGACTGTTCACACTTGATGACCAATTGCTATTGATTTATTGTTGTTATGTCATATTATTGAGACCCTGGCTCCAACTTCTGACAATAAGCTTGTGGCTATAAGCAGCTGAAAGAGCTCAAGAACATGACAGCAGTCATTCTGGTCAGGTTATGGTGAAATATTTTGTTCCTGGTTCATATTGAATCGTATTTCTGGACCAGAGTCTGTCTACCTATTGAATGTGTGGGTATATCATATAGGATAGGAATGAATGTGGATGCTGGGAAAGTGCAAGAGTGTGTTTGTGTGTGTGTGTTTGTGTGTGTGCTGATTTGTGGTGTGTGGACTACTTATTCTGGATCCTTATATCAGATTTGTTGAATATATTTGCATATTGTGTCAGGGGTAATTAATTCTGAACAAATACTGCACATTATGATATTGTGGGTGACCCATGCAGATGCAGCTAAGCTTCCATGGCCAAGGGTGCCTGTACCAGAATAATCTCAGTATGATAGTGCATGGAATCACGCTATGTTAATATTCTCTCACATCTGCTGAGCTGAAAAATCGACTGGCATACTTTGTAAAGTGCAGCATGATGTAACAATTTGCTTAAACATCTCTGGCGCCTGACATGAGCGCAAACACAAATTTAAATAAACACCAGAGCAATTTTTTATTTTTAACCTTGTCAGGTGTTCCAACTGCATAAGTATTAATATTATGGCCTAAATTATTAAATTCTCACATGTCCATTTATTCACAAAGATGCTGTAACGTTCTCCTCTGGACAAGCAGGAAAAGTAATCGAGCAGAGAGCGCTGCAGCTTTCACCGCAGCACCAGACTCAGCTGGTGGAAAGACGCTGTTAATTGCTGTCGATCGGTGCAGCTGCAGCTCGGTGTGTCCGGGTCTGCAGGTTAAGACGCCTTCTTTTTTTTAACCTTGCAATAATGGTGATAAGTGGCGTTATTTTACAGATTCGGACTATCAGTTAACGACTGCGTGAACGGAGGATGTTGGATAAGTAACGCCGACGGAAGCAGAGTCACAGATGACTGCGCATTCTGCACGGCGGGTCGTCTCTCCTCCAGTCTCCTGTCCTGCCTCCAAGGAGTGGCTATTTACACATTACCGGCATACACACACATGCAATGAGCCGCCACACACACACTTGCGGCGAGTTTATTTGTTTTGGTTGGAGATAACGTGCAGGACAGAGGCTGAAGCACCGGCACTTGCATTCATGGATGTTTGACAGGCTTTACTATAGCGCATTTACGCACGGATTCAGAATAGCCGTAAGGTAAGGAAATGCGTGTTTACCCTGATCTGCTAAAGTGGTTTCAGGAGGAGTTTCGTCTTAACCGGTTGTTAACCCATATGGCAGCTTGAGCCAGCCACTTTTAGCCCAGTGTAGGATCTGTTTGCAGCAGGTGTGTCCTGAAATTTGGGTTCCTAGATTACTTGCGGGATCGCAAAGGTCACCGGTAAAATCAGTCATAGTTTCACTTGCTTACAGTTAATGATCCTAATCTATGCAATAAAACCAATCATTGCTGTCTTATACACAGGCTGTCCACTGCAATACTGTCAGTAACACAAGAATTCTGCAGCTAAATTTTACCCCAGGGTATTTGATGTGACTAAATGTAGGAGCCAATAATGCAATACTCACCAACATTAGCAATTTATTTTTCTTAAGTGTTACTGAGGATATTATGCAGCAAAGCAGAAGGTAGTGTAATTTCTAATTTAATTTCTAATTTCTTGGATCTAAAAAGTAACCTCATTGTGAATTTCAGGACACAATGCAAACATCACCATTAAAAAACTGTCTTGTAGTTACAACAAGCCAAAAATATGAAAGGGAAAAATATGCTGTATATGCAATAAACATCACTTTATTTGTCATTAATTATTTTTTTGATACTTGAAGTTCCTATAGGAGTACAAGGGTTGATTTAGAAGTTTGAGTCTAGCATAGAATGATCTAACTCAGAGGTTTCCTGCTGCCTTAATGTAGCATACTTCAGACTCGTGGGAGTCCCTTTCTTGGCTGGCTAAAAACCTCCATAACTAAAATGTGTCAGGTTCCAAATAAAGCCTTTTCATGTTTGGGAAAAGGTGAAAATATCAGGCCAGATCAGTTGAGTAGTGTGGGTAATTAATAAGTTTAAAGCTGAAACCACAGAAGGCAGCAGTAAAAACAACTGATGTACAGGTGCTTTTGATTCCTCTGGAACTTCTTACAGCAAATAAATGCAGCGGATGTGCAAAAACATCTAGATAATTACATTACATCCACAAAACACATTATGGCCTTTGCTCACTTCCTAGCATGTGATGGATATGTGTCAAGAAATTATTGATAAACCCTCATATTTAGGAATTTTAAGGTAATTTTCCAGCAGGGACCATATTGAACTCTGCCTACACAATTTTCACCAATGTTTACCTACAGTAAGTCAAGCCGGAACTCAGCATTTTCATCAAGTGCCAAAGGTGAATGATGTAAACCTCTGCTCCGAAAACGTGCTATGTTTATAAGGAAACGGATGACGAGTGAAGAAACTCTGATCATATGATTCATTTCCCATCCATGTGTGAGAATCTGATTAGAGTCACAATGCTGTAGCCTGTTATGTGATATCAAACTCTCAATCCTAGACTGGCCAAAGTTATATGAATAATGGCCTCTCAAAGGACGTGAACTCTGAGCTCAGTGGCAATTAACACATCAGCTGCTGTTAGCTATTACAGTGGTTGTGTATATTGCTTCACTAAAACCTTCAAAATCCATTTTCCCTAACACTTATATACTGTGATAGCCAGACAATAGGATACATCATCATATTTGATTTATTTCCCCAATACAAATGCAGGATTTGATCTGAATAGAAGCGTATTTTATACAGTAATTGCCTCAGTCTTAGTCAAGGTCTCGGTCATTCTGTTTGATTGAACAATTACTTGCAATTCGATATTGACAGTTATGCCAACTGAGCTCCTGCAGGTGAATGTGCAACTCCAAATATATTTCCAAAAGATTTTATTGCATATTCTGATCACTGTTGAGATGTTATTAAATGCTCCTAATAGATATAGCATATTGGTGTTGAATATGATTCTGGACAACCCCTTTTTGATAGGTCCTCATTCTGGTGTGCATTGGAATATGGAATATGATGGGTATGATGTCATGTGTTGTGATGTGATATTTCACAGGGCCACAAATAATTTCTCTCCCACTCTGTCACTATAACTGCACATCACTAGTAAATATGTAACATGAAGGCAAGAGGTCAGTGACTGAACAAATAGTTTAAACAGTGATGTATAGCGTTATAAAGTACCATTTTACCTTTGGCTGATCTGAAATAAATTCTTCATGTTACACCACCTGCCATATAACAATTACATATTATCTTTCAATCTGAATCTACACTGTCACTGTGGTAAAGTATATAGAGTATTAAATCCGTGACATTATATAATGTAAAAAGTTGAATTACTTATAAAATAAACTTATGTGTCAAATATCTGCAGTAGTGTAAATGATCTGTAAATATCTGTAAAAATAAAATTATCTAAAAATGATCTCTAAAAATACAGATTATCTAAATGATCTGTAAAAATAAAATGATCTGTAAAAACAGCCGCTGTGTTGCTTTCAAATACATGTAATATAATTTGAAACAAGTGATTCCTGTGGCAAAATTAAGTATCAGTCAGTGGTTCTTAAGGTGATTAATATTTTGATGGAATGCTCTGTGTCCTTTCATAAATGTCATTTAGAAATGAATGCTTTATCCAGTCTCTTCTTTCTTGACCTAAAACTACAGAGGTAGAGCATAAGATTCCACAGTGGTGCATGTAAAGTCTCTTTTGCATATGTGGTTTGGTGTCTGTGTTTTTTTTTTTTTGTTTTTTTTAAAATTATGGTCGTAGTATTATTTCTGGCTTGGCACCTCCAGTCCACCTTACCTGATGATGTTTCACTGAGTCCATTGTGTGTCTTAGCCACATTTTGCATTTTATGTCACTCTTGCTTCAAGCCTTTCTGTTTTATCATGTCATACATTTGAATAGCAGTTAATCATTAGTGGAATGACATAACAGCACAAGGAGAAACCATGACTCTTTGAACAGTTGGCCCAATGCATGTCTTTTTTTTTTATCTTTTTTTGTTTTTGCACCTTTATGCTTGGTAATTAGTTTAAATAGCACATCACACAGTGTTTCAATGATGAATACTTGCTTGGAGATGTACATTTTATTGTGTAAGATGATAAAATTCAGAGCAGTCCTTTCCTATTTCCTTCTTTTCTGACCTACCATTTTAATGTGTGCAAGAATTATAGCAGAGATACCTGAAAAATATTGTTGCAGCAGTATGCATGTAGGTCAGTTCAGTAGTGATACAAATCAAGGTAAAACTTCATCCTGTGATCACTCCTGAAGGTGATGGCGAGCCGTAAAGACAGGCGCAGGGATCGAACCCCGCTCGAGGAAAGCTATGGAGAGAGAAGCGGTNGAGCCGTAAAGACAGGCGCAGGGATCGAACCCCGCTCGAGGAAAGCTATGGAGAGAGAAGCGGTGCTCTTCTCTGTCCTGGAGACACCCTGCCCTGGAACCTGTCCAAACACCAGAGGGTCAAACGCTCCAAGTCCGCCTCGGGGGAGGTCCTGGATCCAGCAGAGAGGGCTGTCATTCGCATAGCAGGTGAGCTGCTTACTCTACACATACACACTTCACATAGTCTTGTACACACACCTCTTAAATGCACAGACCCCCCAAATATTGCAGTAGTGTATAACATATGGATATTTATTCTGAGCTTCTGTTAGGAGTTTATCTGGTTTCAGGGAATGATGAAATGCCATGAAAATCGCTGGGCAATTCTCTTTGTAAGGAAATATCGGGACATTTTATAAAAGGATCACCTAACACACTTTGACTGAAGAAAATTTGTAAGTAATGGAAACATTAGCTGCCTACTCCTCTCAGAAAAACATCCCAATTCATGGATTTTTAATTACATTATGGTTATTCTTGTCTACAGTAATTCTCTGTTAGTATTGTCAAATCTGATGTGTTAGCATTGTGTAGAACTTGCCAAATGATGATCAGAGCAACATGGGCTGTAGACTGAACATTCACACCAGACTCACACCATTTACACAGTCACAAACATTCACACCAGAACATTCAACAGAATTTGATCTAGGTCTCAACATCACTTTGATTTTGCTTGTTTTGTGGCATTGAGATACGGACAAGTGAATTTCCCAGGTCACAAGTGTGGTTGGAAATTTTTATTAGTACGTGTCCACTCGTGAAAGCACAGAATTATGAACTTTGTAGTACAATGCCTGTTATTGGACCCTTCCCCTTCAGATATATATAGTCCTAGGCACAAAAAAGTAACCCTATGCACTTTCCATCCTTTCTCTATACCTGCTTTTCCTGTGCAGGGTCGCTGGAGAACCCTATTCAGCAAAACTGTATCCACAAAAGTAGAATAAGCAGGAATGAGGAAGAATAAGGATGGCTGGATGGCTGGATGGACAAATGTGCAAATCTTGTCTCAAGACAGCTGTAAATATATCTGTAATGGTACATTTATGAGTGATGTGCTCTTGGGTCCAAAAATGTACTTCCTTTTTGGAAAATTTCTGGGTGCGTGACTTCAAATATCCTTAAGAACTACTGAATTATGGGAACTTGAACACAGCAAAATCATGTAATTGACTTCAGTTTTCTCTTTAGTTCTACATGGCTTTATCTGGTGTGTATGGCCAGGATGGAACTGTGGAACATTCGGGTGTTGTTGGGATATTGAATAGGTAGAGATTTCATCCTTTTCTGTCTAATTCAGTTTCAAATGCCAGATCAGTAAGAAACAATTAAGCCTGTAAGTGATACTGTCGATGAAAAAGGAAAGTAAACAGTATTATGTTATACATGTGAGAGATTCTCTTTGGTGGGGTTTCCTTTCACACTGGCGATGAGTTTTACAACTGAACAGGATGCAGCCATACATTAAGACAAGGAATGTAGCAACACAGTAGTCGTGCACATGAGAGGCATGGTTCTCAAAGGCATGTATTGCGCAAACAATGACTGGGATCCTTTCCAAAAGAACTGAGGATTCTAGAAACACATTATTTATTTATACTGTGGCTTAGCGATGCATTTGCAGGGATGGCGATGGTCATTGCTTGGCACAAAGTGTTTCTTACATTTCCACAGTTAATCTTCAGAGATGATAAACTGACTCATGCAAGAGACAGAATGAGGAAAGGAGAGAAGGGCTGACAAAGTGAGAGATCTCTTGTCATTCTAGCATGGAAATACAAAGTGCAGTTCTCCCAGTTTGTGCTGCTAGTTTCTCATTGTGCATATCCTAAATTTAGCAAAACGAGCCTTCAAGCAAGCTTGTTTTGGATGTTGGCTTAAAGGAAGTTTACATAACTTTAGCCAACAATGGGGCTGCATCCATATCCATGTCCTGTACTTCTCTTCCTGTCTGTCAGAAAGCCAGGTCAAACTGTGTCAGCACCCATGGGTGAGAATGAGCTTTTGTTTTGGCCTCTGCTGACTAATTGACTCCCTGCTGTAGAATCTCTGACAGCACAGCCCCTCTAGCTCAGGCTCATCTGTATGCACATACAGATAGATGAGCCCGAGCTCAAGCTGTGCCGTTAATTGTGCACTATGCACAGATGTAGTTAGTCATCACCTGCTGTGTGTCTGAAGCTGCACTGCACTGTCTCTCTGGTTGTGTTAGTACACTTATTGATCAGTGCATGTTTGACTGCTGCTATGTTAGGTCAAAGCTTTGCATTTCATTTTACTTGTCAATTTCATGTCGATTTGAAAGAGTATTAACTCACATAAATCAACCATTATTTAGGATGTTACAGTTTTTGTGCAGAAGAAAGTACAGAAGAACGCAACTAAAAGAATGCAGCTCCACTTTTTTGTTGCTAAAATAGAGCAAGACTTTAACTATAATTAAATCAAATGTGTTAAAAAAAGATTTATTTTGCAAATTCACTGTACAATGGCATTGCAGACATCATATACTTTTGAATCAGTAGCCATGGTTGTTGAAAGTATGTCAAAACCCTTTTGTACTGCTGAATCAGCATCATCTTAGCTATGCATTAGGTGGGGGTTGCATGTTTCTGCCTTATTTGTTTATCTACAGTGACTCCATAAATGTGAACCCTGTCCAAGCATATATTTTAATCCAGATCTATATCTGGATGCGGTCTAAATTGCACCTGTTGATAGTCGATCATAGGATACGCATGACTGATTTTTTTTTTTTTTTTTTTTTTTTTTTTTTTTAATTACGAGTGGTGTCTTCCAGAAATAGGCAAAAACATTGACAAATGCCCTATCTTGGAATGCTAATGAATGTGAAAAAAAATAGTATATTCAAATCTCAATTTAGATCTTACTTAAAATCCAATCAGCTCTTCTTGACCCACATCCCACGGAAAATCCCAGTTACTTTTTGAGATATCCTGACGAACACAAATGAAAATGTAACCTTCTTATGTTACAAATCCTAAAGTCCATCTCTTTAGAAAATCTTTTCAGGGCCAACTAAAAAAAAAAAAAATGTTTGTGGATATTTGAGAGATCAATAAGTCTTTTTGGAGAAGCGGTAGTAATGTTTATAGGAAAAACTAATTTGATACTTGTGACTAAAGACAGTCCTTGCAGCATAAATGTGCTTTTACACATTCAAAAAGTATAATTTCAGGACATGTATTTCTGAGCACAGGCCTAACAGATATCTGCTGATTAGAGCAGAAAATATTAAAGCTTTCATTAACTTACGTATGAAACAACAGCAGAAAGCTGCAAAGTAACTAACTGAATCCAGCATATTACTAGAAAGCAGGTGTGTGTGTTTGTGTGTGTATGTTCAGAGCAGAGGTACCGTTGTTGTTTTCTGCATCTTGTTAGCGCTCTCTTTCCCACTCTACTGTATCTCTTAATGCATTTAAAATTAATCTTTCTAATTACCTATTAGAGGAGATTAGACAGTTTTCTTACTAGCTGTGGGAATTGACCCTGAAAACGTGTTAGAGAAGTTTGTTAAGAATTGATGGTGTCAATTAAATACTGCTGCGCCCTGTTATCAGCAGGTCTTTAACAGGAATGATTCAGTCAGTATTATTCATATTCTCGTGCCTCCTGCTGTACCTCATCAACAAACCATGGAATGATTGAGCTGCTCTCCAGTCGGTCAGCTGTCAGATGGAGGAGATTTATTCCACGCTGCCTGGCTGTGGGTTCAGGACGGGACAGGAAGAGGTCAGAGGTCTTCTCTGATGCTGGTTGGAGGAATGTGTGAAGTCGTTATTGCATGCGTGGGAGCAGCACTCAGGGCTGAATCCACTCTGCTGCATAACTCTGGTTGGAGTAGAGGCCCTCACTCCATCCTGCCACCTTGTGGTTGACTTGTATAGATGTTTGATTCTCAAAGGAGTGCAACAAATTATTAAAAGATTGTCTGATTCGTCAGATTAACTGTTAATGTATAATTCTGTTCACTTTAAACCTGGGCTCTATTTAACTACATTTTTTTTAACCATTTACCATCGATTAGCCAGTGTTAAATTGTTTATAACTTACTTCTGGATGTTGCAGTCTAACATATATGCTGGGAGAGGAGTCACATTAATGAAATTGCTATTTGCTCTGCAAACATGCAACATGCAAATGTTTTGATGAAGATTCTCAGTCATCCTGGCAGTAGATAAGTTGTAGAAAACTCAGTCAGGTCAACTGGATTCAAATTTTTAATTCTGAAATGTTTCACCATCTATTCAAATGGCTTTGTCAGTCAGAAAAAGAACTGACAAAGTGGCCAAATTTAAAGTGGCCAAGCTCACTGACAGAGACAGTAAAGCATTTTTTTTTTTTTTTTTTTTNTTTTTTTCTGGCTGACAAAGCCATTTGAATGGAGCCAATACATTATAAGAATCAATTTTGTCTTGTCTTGTTCAGCCTTTTTGGAGGTATGAGCTCTACTAAGCAGCCATTCTAGTTGCGGTAATGAGGCAAGTAGATTGAATTTGTAAAATTATTACTACAAATGGTGGTTGCTGCTTTGTGTTTCAGCGGTGCAGGCCTTATTATTCATAATAGAACAGTTATGATCTGATACAGAGATGACTCCATACATACACACTTGTGATTAGAGCCATAAGTATTGCAGTTCTACTATTTCTCTGTTATGTTACAGACTTTATGGTGAGCTAAGTGAGTCGTATATTGCCCGTTCCTCACGGTGTGTTATCAGTGCAGACTGTTACTGTACTTGTGAAAAGATGCTACTTCAGAATTGTAAATCTTCATCCACACAAATACAGTTACAGTCATGCTGACAGCAGCTGTATGGACTTGGATTAAATCTGTTACCTTCCGTCAGCTCAATGATGCCATGAAAGAAACCTGCCTGCTTTTCATTTCATGGTAGCTTTAGAGCTGAATGCAGTGGCATTTCTGCACAATGGAAGATGTTCATGATATTATGCGTGACATTATGTGTTCCGGTGATTTTCAGTGATAATACATTAGAAACATCTTAACCTGTCAGCAGATTGAATTAATGTTTCTAATCTCATTCCTCGAGGAGCTCTTATTTTTAAGAAACGTCTAATGTAAGTTATAACGTCAAGCAGTGTGATGAGAGTTTTTTTAGACAGAACCTGTTTTGAATGTCAGTTGCAATAGGTTAAGAAATGCCACCTTATCATAGATCAGCCTGCATGGTGATGAATGAATACAGCCACTGACCTTTCTTGGAATAACAATAAGCCCTTTACCCACTAGGTGGCACTTCCTCTTAAAGGGGCTGGTATCCTCAAAACTGTCATCCTGTACATCACAGCTGCTTGGAAATGAGTCTCATGTCCTAAACCTGTCTCGTTTAACTTTTACTAAATATTGTAGCTCATTCTTCATGCCCCTGGTGTTAATACTCTGTTTTATCAGCAGACATTAAGTTTAAAGCTCATAGAAGGAGTCAGCTGGAAAGAGTAGCTGTGTTTCTTCCTTTTTGCAGACAAGATTTTTCCTCATTAGACAGCTGAACCACATCATCATTACTCCGAAATTCTTCAAATAATATCATGAACTTTATGGTCTGCACAGATTCAAGCAAGAAATATCATAATAAAGAATAACTGCTTAAAGCTGTGGATGACTGTTTCAGCTGAACAGTGTTGTGGATATCCAGAAGAGGGAGCCAGGCCTGTATCGCTGTTCTTATTTGTTGCTCATAGTTCTGCTGTTATTGCAGCATTACTGCACTATGTTCTAATGGTATTTTGGTTGACCTTGCCCTGAGAGTCTGGCAGACTGGTGATAGTTACTGGACACATTAACTGAGAGGGAGTGTTAGTCATCAGAAAGAAGCAGGTGATGCGATGGTTCTGATAAGATGTTTAAACGCTGACAATGTGAACATTAGATGCAGCAGTCAGGACTGGAGGACGGCAAGCTTTGACAGAGAAATGGAGAGATGAAAGAGGAGAGAGATGTCATCTTAAGAGGCTCTGTACTAATAAACATGAGGAGCATCTATGAACTGCATCTGTGCTGTAAAAGATTCTCAATTTAATGACCCACCAGCATAATGAAATGCTATAATAGCTTTAAAATCATATTCTAATGACTTCTAGTGACAACAGCATGGATTCAGTTTGGTTCAGATCAATGGAATTTAGATCAAGGGGAGGATAGCTAAAAATACAAGGACCTGGAATCAGCATGAGAGCTTTTTGACCTTCAAACTATGAGGCTGCTAACAAATTCATTTCCTTTCTATCACAATCCAACAATGGATAAACCTTGTTTTAGTTTGAGCCATAAATTGTTCCATCGTGAGAGCTGCCAAGCTATTGTTGAGATTTGTCACTTCCCAAAGCTACACTATCACTCTTGTTGTTTGGCCAATATTATACTTATGTGTGTGTGTATGTGTGTGTAAAGTGTGTATACATGACTTCTGTTTTTTCCCATCACTGTTGAGTTATGCTTCAGTGACTCCCTCGATGCTGGAGTATAAAAGATGTGCTGTGATTTGTGAAGAATGTCGTCTCATTTTCAGAACAGAACGGTGTGAAAAACATACACAATGTTAACAACAGCTCTGTCTGTCTGAGGATCAGCCTCAGTAGAATAAGAAACAAAAAAATAAACCTGCTGGGGAAAAAAAAGCACACACTGTTTATTGTCCACCTGGATGGCTGCTTTAAGTGGTGGGGATGCAGTTAATGGTCTACATGGTGCAAAGTATACCTGTAAATGGGTTGACATTGTAATAAAACCTGATAATATGATGTAAAAACAAAAAACAAAATTAATCTAAAATTACATTATCTTACAATTTATTTCATTTTAATACTTGTTGGCATGTTATATTGTATGCATTAGTCATTCATTATATTTCTTTTTTATTAGGCTACAGTACATTTACACCACAAGGTATAAGTAGCCCAGTTCCTATATTTAGTGTATATATGGCACAAGTATGCAGATATGCATTGTGAAAATGTAAACAGTAAAAAATCAAATAGAATAAAATATTCTCACATTCTTTTTGGGTCACATTCATACGTGGGAATATATGATATGTGTCTGTTATCTGCCAATGCCACTGTCATCTGAACACACAAATTGGAATTTCCATGCCTTTCCACATCATAAAATGTGAGACACGCCTTTAGTCGGCATATGAGTGACATCGCAGCAATGTTTGTTTCAGGTCTAAACCGTGTACATACAATTCAGAAGATGTAAAGATATTGTTAAAAATATTAGATACAGGAGAAAAATCAGAGTTGGGAATGAAGACGGGTAAGCATAAATGTTGCCTTAAATAACTTAGCAGGCATATTCGACGGGCATCTCTTCCACGGTGAAGAATGTTAACCTGTTAGTAATTCACTCAGATGACACACTGTGAATTTCACACCTTTCTTTGTTGTGCTTCATTCATTCCCTGGGGCCATTCATGTGAGCAGTATCAAATGAAGTGCAAATACACACACATTCTGCGTACATAGTGGACTCTGTATGCAAAAACACTCGTGAAGGTTTAAGGAGTTCACACGCATAAACACACAGGAACAATTCAGATCTTCTTACGTGGAAAGCTTGAGTGGTAAGCTGAAGCATTCATGCATTTGCCCACGCATGCAGCTGTTGACTTTTGTTGAATGAGATTTCGGAAACATCCCACCACCCCATGCATACACACATACTCTCACACACAGTTTCACATACTAATCATATTTATTCTTTTTCTGGACATCTTTCATGTACTCATTCAGATCCCAAACCAGTGAACTCAGAGCTAAATAATCAAACACAGGAAGCCAGATGTACTTGTTTAATTCTTTAGCAGTGAATAATAAGCTTGAATTATTATTTAAATATGTTAGCGAGCAGTTCTGCAGTTGATCTCCAAAGCATCATCCTTATATGATGTGTCTGTGATGACATGTAAGATCCAGCATCAGTGTGTGTTTATAGGCTGTGAGATGCTAAATGTTCAGTTTTAATCATCTCCACTTAAAGCTACGCTAACCAGCAGTGCAACATAATATGGGAAATATGAAACGAATATGGATTTTTCTCATTTCTTATTCAACATTGCAATAGAGTAGCATATCTGCATGTCTCCACAGACTACTCCTGTCACCTCATCAGGACAACTTAGCGGATGTTTCTCTGTTTGCGAAGATTTGAGCACATGTGCATCTATAGCTTAAAATGTTCTGATCCCAAAATATAAATTTTGCAGAAACCTTTATATCCACAGTACAAGGATAATAGAGCTCTGAAGTGGTATACAAGGAAAGTTTACAGGATTAGAAATTCTGTGCCATACTGTGAAACCTCCCCTGTGAGGTAGACATGATCATTTATTACAGAGAGCTGTGACCTCAGATGTTTAATTTGGGAGCAGATCCCCTGGTGGTCTCATTTAGGAACTTGGTTTGCTTTATTTCACCCTCAATTTCCCCTGAGTGTATATTTACTGTTCACTTTTACATTTTTTTTTGTTGCATATTGAACTTATTCCTGTTAAGATTATATAATTAATGTTACTCTTATGTAGGTCATTCCTGTTGTCCCCTTGCATCCTTTTTTTTTTTTTAGAGTTCTGTGCTGTTTGGTCTGCTGGTAGACAGAATCATTCTTATGTCATTGCTCTCTATTTGTAGAGACATATAAGCACTCAGATCGTTAATGGTGCCTATGGAGGAGCTTCAGTGTGTAGATAAAGTGTCATTAATGTGGCGTCCCGCTCATTTTTTATATGTTGTGATGTTTTAGGGAATCCCTTTGCACCCTGTTGTATGACAGACACATTGTTAAATGTGTGCCCAACTGTCTAGCTAATAACATGAATAAATAGCGATGCACAATTTCACATCAGCTCCTAAACTTGCATATACAAGGGTTGATTGATAAGTTCTGAGCCCAACATAGAAAGTTTTAAATCTGAAGTTTTGCAGTTACAAATTTTTCAACGTAATCTCCTTCCAAATTCACATACTTCTACCAAGGATGCTGGAGGGACGTTTTTTTTTTTTTTAATCTAGAGATCCTAGTATGTAGAAATCCTTCACTGATAATATGACATCATTATCTGATGTTGTTTGTTTGAGAAGGGATGAATGTGTGAGGTGAGCAGGGTGGGTGCTGAACTATTTTCCAAAGCTGCAATCATGGAGAGCAGCAAGTATAAAATCTCTGCATGTTGGGGTAGTTTGTCCATGTAGTACAACTCACGGAGCATCTAGTTGATAATCTTCAAATTAAATTAAGAAATAAAAGTGAAAATGCGCAATTTTGAAACTGAAACTGTCTCTGAGCCTTGCTATTAAGCAAAACTGCTACTGCAGTATTTGCTTACCTCTTTGTCTTAGTGCCAGTAAAAAGGGTTTCCTTTTCCTGTTAGAGTAAGTGTAAACACACACACACACACACACACACACACACATTTGTCCAGAGTTGTGACCGGGCAGCAGCACAGAGTTTGGACTTATCGTGTTTCCTCTCAGGAAAGTGTCCTGGCTGATGTCAGGTTGGCTTTGGCCAAAAGAAAGTTCTGATTGCCAGGCTGAGCTGCAGGGATTTTCCTTTTACTACATCATAGCTGCTCGCCGTTGTGCTTCAAAGAGCTCCAATGCAAACCAGCATGGAAGTGGTGCAGAGGGACTACTGTCTTAATTCTCCTCATCATTTTTATGAGGTGTGCCATCAGAGAAACATAAACAAGTTTTTTATATTCTGCAGCATTCTAGCAGGCTTCAGCCATTCGATATCTTTGCGTATCTTTGTGTACCGTGTTTGTGTTTGGCAGCATCGCTCGTATTAATCATTTTTATTCCACGACAAGCATTCATATAAGTCAAACCTGCCGTTCTTGTGACATTGTCATGTATTGCTACGCTCATGAAGCAGCTAAATTAGATGGGAAATTAAAATGACTAATGGCGTCTTGACATACAGTATGTTGTTGGCTGTTGCTGGCTGCTTTGTTCTTCTTCACCCATAACTTATTTTTGTCTGAACAGTCATCACCTCATCTGATCAGGGCATCTGTCGCATATTCAGTTGCTGGTTTGGATGTTCTTCCCAGTCGAGTGTCAAGGATGTTTCTTCAGTGCAATTACCCTTAAATGTATTCTGCTCTGCAGGCTTCCTGCATCAAAACGTTTTCCCAGCGATCGACTGGAAAATAACAGCTACCAGCTGTAGCGTGTTACAACTCAGTCAGGGTGTCCTGCAGTGAAGATGTGCTTTTATTTGGCTTCTTCCTAATAGGAATATGATTAGATTAAGACATAAAGTGTAACATCTTATTTTGTCTGCTGTCACACAAGTTTTGCTGAGTTTCTGATTGCATTTTTTCTGCGTGAAACTGAACCAAACACGCCAGGAAAATCTGCATTGCAACAATGGTCTGATTCAGACCACAGCAAACAAACTGAAAAACGCCCTTAATGTATTGTTAATTGTATTGTGTCAGTAGGTCAAGGTCAAGGTCAANACAAACTGAAAAACGCCCTTAATGTATTGTTAATTGTATTGTGTCAGTAGGTCAAGGTCAAGGTCAAGGTCAACTTTGTTAGTCTCCAAGGAGAAATTTGGTTTAGGCATCGAGGTGCTGTTCCATCCACACTCACATCCATTCTCAATATAGCTGTAACACATCATTGTAAAAGTTAAAGTGCCATGTGCTATAATACATATATCAAATAATACATACATTGCTAGGATAAAAAATTATGGTACTAATAAAAAGATCAAAATACAATCTCCATATGTATTGGCTGTTGCGTAAATCATGCAAAATATGAATACATCATCATGCCAAGACACAATCACAGTACCTATAATCACAATTAATACAATATCAGCTAACATAATAATAATATTAAGAGTATAAAAAGATGATGATTAAACAAAAAGTAGCCATAGGACCTGTAAAACTAGGATAGCCATAATGAGGGGTAATAATCCTACATTATAATATTGATATCGATTAGTTTTATTCAGTAATTTTGTTGAAAGTGGCACCAAGGAGAATTTATACTTATTTGAATTACATTNAGTTTTATTCAGTAATTTTGTTGAAAGTGGCACCAAGGAGAATTTATACTTATTTGAATTACATTTGAGTAACAGTTGTGAGACATTATAAAGCATCGTAACTTCCTTGTTTGTACATTTTGAATAGACCAATATATCGACAAGACCAATTATTACAGATATACTGCTCTCAGCGTACATATTGGTGTATATGAAACAGAAATTACAGTACACAGTGTAAATATGTTAAAAAGCATGTGAAATATTCAATATATATACATATATTACAGTTGCTTAATAACCAAATTTGATGGATCCTTGCCAAAATATTTATGTGTTTGTGAAAAAAATAAATATTGGGCAATCTCTCATTATGTCACACAATCTGTATCAGCCTCTAAAATCGAGTTTTGGTTGTGTTCCAATTGTGAGTTTATATCTGCACTTTTATGATTAGTGTCTGTAACTTAATGCTTATGTAAGAATATTATGTGGGTCTCAGTAATCCTTCCAAGGCTTTGTGTTATGAGTTTATTATTGCACTTGTAAAATCAGAGGAGGATAAACAAACAATTTGCAAAACATTTAGGGGCCTGGATATTAAATTACGTAAGGCCGCTGTAATAAAATTTAGTTAGTTGATACATGCATATGCAGCACACAAGATCATCTCTTTTCTGTTTTGTCTTATGGATGGATTGTAATATTGTAGTAATCTTCTTGTCAGCCATCAGAATCTAATTTAGCTGAACTGTGACTGGGTTGCCTCATGCTGCTTCCCTGCTTTACTTGCTGCTGTGCTGAAGCTTGACAGGCTCTGGGTGTGTGTGTGTGTGTGTGTGTGTGTGTGTGTGTGTGTGTAACTTTAAGAGGAGGGGCCTGACATTTATATTAGTATTTGTGAGCCAGGCTATGGGAGGGTACGGGAACAAGGGGTGTGTGTGTGTGTGTGTGTG